>JAJIZL010032988.1:0-17875 GCA_023969395.1 Amblyomma maculatum | reverse complement strand
TGTGACATATATGCCCTGCATCGCTGGACGTAAAAGAAGACAACGATCAGAAGGAGTGACACAGAAGACGACAAAGTGGCAGCAACGTTCAGTGCTAGAAGAAGGTTAACGCTGCTGTGATTCTGCATCATCCTGATACTGCGTCATCCTGGACTAACCTTCGTGCACTAACCTTGCCACGTAACAATATCTTTGATTGTCTTATACAGAGCTCTTATGTTCCTTAATTGGCTGTTGTCCTCAACTGCTTGGCACTGTATGTTCAGGAAGGCATTCTTATCTCTCCTTGCTATTTTCTGAAAATCCGCATTGAGAACCTTGTATCTTTCTCTTTCCCCCATAACTTTTGCCATCCTCCTTTCCTCAGCTATTTGCAAAGCCTCTTCAGATAACCAGTTTGCTTTCTTGCATTTCTTTTGCTTTGGAACTACCTTAGTAGCAACTTCTTGTATTATATCACGAACATCAGTCCACATCTCTTCGGGCTCTTTGTCTTCTAGATCTAATTCTTGAAATCATTTCCTCACTTCCACAGCATATTCTATTGGAACTTGATCCAGATTATACCTGAAAGGCCTTCTAGTTTTCTGCGTTTTCCTCAATCGAAGCATAATCTTGGCAACAAGAAGCTGATGATCGGTGCCACAATCGGCCCCAGGCCTTGTTTTACTGCTTGTTTAGCGCTTCTCCATCTCTGTCGGCAAATAATATAATCGATCTGATTCCTGTACAGACCGTCCGGTGAAGTCCATGTGTACAGGCGCCTCTTGTGCTGTTGAAAATGAGTATTCACTATGGTCAGGTTGTTTTCTTGACAAAACTCTACTAGCCTCTGCCCAGCTTCATTTGGCTCACCAAGACCGAACTTGCCTGTAATTCCGGATATTTCTTCACTCCCTACCTTAGCATTCTAGTCTCCTATGAGAAAAACGACGTCTGATGATGGGGTGCGGTCTAAAAGGCATTGTAGGTCCGCATAAAATCTCTCAACGTCAGCTTCTTGAGCAGTAGTGGTCGGTGCATAGACTTGGATAACTGTTATGTTGAAAGGGTGACCTTGGATCCGAAGTGAAATCATACGGTCGTTTTTGGGGTTGTACCCTAGCACTGCTTTGTCCATTCTTCTGTTTACTATGAGAGCGACCCCATTCCTTCTCTTGGATTAGTGCCCACAATAAAAGACATAATGGTCGCCGGAGTTAAATTCTCCCATTCCGGTCCACTTGAGCTCGCTGATACCCAAGATATCAATGTTCAATCTGTCCATTTCTCGCTTGACGATATCCAGTTTACCTTGCGTCATAGATCTTACATTCCATGTTGCTATGTGATACATCTCCTTGCAACATCGGACTTTCCGGTCGCTTCCCGACACATCCACAACTGAGCGTCCTTTTGGCTTTAGCCCAGCCGCTTCATTCGTCCTGGAGCTACTAGGAACCGCCCTTTGTTCATCCCCAGTAACATGTGGGACACCTTTCAACCTGGGGGCTCATCTTCCGGTGCCATATCATTAATGGTATTGTGACTGGCCATAGGGTTTTCTTGGCAGGAAATACTGGAGTGGGTTGCCATTACCTTCTCCAGTGAATCACATTTTGTCAGAACTCTCTGCCCTGACCTGTCTATCTTGGGTGGCCCTACACAGCAGAGCTCACGACTTCATCGAGTTTCGCAACTCCTCCGCCACGACAAGGCAGTGATCCATGAAGGGTAGACTGAAAACACCAAGCCCAAAATCTAGTGGAGAAAAAGGGCGCAATGAGAAACGCGGGCGACCGAGCAAGCAATGGCTCTGTTCAGATAAAGAGACATCGATGAGCCTATTGAGGTCCCGTCTCTATCTCCGGCTGGCTCACAGGAGGGGAACAAGGCGGCAGCAAGGTAAGCTGGGCATCTAACCTTGTTCCGCACTCAGTAGGAAAGAGTACCAACACAAACAACAAAAATATTCGTCAAAGAAGCGAAAGACGCGAGCAGCGATGCGCTCAAACATGAGCTTGAACTTGCTCAATTCAAGCAACATACGCTCGAACGCAAGGTTGACAAACTAACAAAAACACTACGGGCTCAATAGCGGGAACTCGAAATCACTAGAGGCGTTCCAAAACAAGCACAAACATATAACAACGGACACCTTGAAACACAAATGCAACAGATTATGCAGGATATGATGCAGCAAACCCAATTGCAAATGCAACACATGCAAGCTAAATTTCTTGGATAGATCTCCGAAATCAGAAGTGCTTTTCGAAAACGAAGATATACCGAGAACATTAGGGAAAGAGCTTAGAAGTGTCCAGCGTTAACGGCGTTAAATGTCGAACAAGCCAACCGCAGTTACGCGTAAACATGACCAAGGCTCGCCAGCAGAATACTTGGAAATTTGGCAATTGAACTGCAGAGGCTACCCCAAAATGTGGGGCTCATAAAACAACGTGTACCGCCCGCCAAGACAAAAAAAGGCCAAATTATTTGAACTCTTGCACGGAGTGCACAAGTTGTCCAAAAAATGCACTAATTATCCTAAGAGATTTCAACGCCATAGACAGAAGTTGGGGATACCAGTAATAGGATATCAAGGGAAGAACATTATCGGAGGTAGTCGAATAGCTTTACTACATTGTATAACAGATCCCGCGACCCCCGCGAGTATCGGCAATAGGTGTGAGCACGAACACTTGCTCTGACCTCCCTTTTGTAAGGAAGAGCAAAGAGTCGCAGTGGAAAAGCATGATGAAATCTAGTCAGCGATCACTTTATGCTTAGGACGCGAATAGCATCGGACAGGATAAGACGCTGGATTGGACAAGCAAAACTCACTGACTGGAATGCGTTTCGCGCCGCTTGCAAAAATCTTAAGATGGCATCTGATCACTCGAAGAATGGAGCGGCATGCTGAGGGAAACGCGAAACACGTTCACAGAAAGTGTGTGGCGAAACCCAACAACACCCGCAGTAGACAGGCACCTTCTCCGACTACGGGAAACAAGACGCTGTCTCACCAAAACATGGCGGAAGCAAAAGCATAACACGATACTAAATCTAAATATAGCAGAAGATTCGGGAAATGCTGAACAATACGCGATGCAACTGGCAAAATGAAATTGGGAAACGTTCACCGACTCGCTTAAGGGAACCCTAGAACGGCCAGAACCTGGAATCTCCTAAGAGTACTAATCGATCCCACGAAAATCAAATCGGAAAACAATAAAGGCATCCACAGATTCATCCACTCCTTCGAAGCTTCGGACACCGACCTCTTAGAGAAGGCACAAGAAAAATGCTCGGTGATCACAACCCCTCACGATTATAATGAACGTACCGTGGAGCCGAAAACAAGAGACTACCGCTCGATAACAATGGAAGAAGTTTACGCGGCTATGAGAAATTGAACCAGAAATACGGCAGCAATCAACAATGCAATCCGCAAACTGAGTGATGACCTCATAAAAGAGCTTGTAAGCTCTATAAACTAACACCCGGAGGCGGGGACGGTTCCAGAATATGGAACATCTGGCAAAAAATCCAAATTGAATATCTCAGGCCCATATTGCTCACTTCCTGCCTTGTCAAGCTTTACGAGCGGGTGGTAACCCTCAGACTGCAAAATTACATGGAATATAACGACCGTGTACCACATATCTTTTTCGGCTTCACAACAAAACTTTCGATGCCCCCCCCCCCCCCCTAGGACGTTCTCCTGCAAATAAAAGATGTGCTCCTTAACGAAGCTCGAACGGCTGAAAATGTCATTATGGTGCTCGGCATGAAGGGTGAATTTGATAACGTCAGCCACAAAGCGATCCTTTAAGGTCTAGGTGACCTGGACTGCGGACACAGAATACACGGATACGTCAAAGCCTTCCTGTTATTTAGAACTGCCACAATCGGCTTAGGAGACCTCCGATCGAACAAAATTCACACGCCAAAAAAACACACCCCAAAGGTCACTGATCTCCCCTATCCTCTTCAATGTAGCTATGATAGTCTAGCATGAAAACTAGAGAAGACCGATGGCATCAAGCATACCATGCAGGCAGACGACAGCACGGTATCCACAAACACCAGTTCCTTCGAGGAGAAGGAAGCAAAACTACAGGCAGCTGCCTCCTGTGTATCTCATATCCCAGAAAAAGAGGGCTCGCATGCTCGACTGAGAAATCGGAATTTAATCGAAGGTCGAGGCAAACAAAACCGAACTCTCCCAACCAGTGAGGACCAGAAATTCAACATCTACCTGGAAGAAATCACCATACCGGAAAAGACAATAAGAATATTGGGAATGTGTGTTCAATCCAACCAATGCACTCTCACTCTTTTACCCTGCTCAAAGTAACAACGCTACAAGTAGCACGCATGATCACCCGCATCACCAACAGGCTGCAGGGTATACGCCGAAAAGGACACACTAAAACTAGTCAGAAGCCTAGTAGTTAGCCGAATTATGCACAGCCTACCCTACCAGTGTCTCAGCAGGAGCGAAATACAACAGGCGGATGCCCTGCTACGCACATCGTATAAGAGAGCGCTCCGACTACAGTGCAACACGTCTACAGAGAAACGCATGGCCCCTGAAACATCTTCGACCAACTATGCCAGGCGCAGTTTGAGTCGTAAAAACTCAGGCTACTGCAAGCTACTGCCAGAAATAGCCATGATCTAAACGATCCCCGACCGACTTCGCAAGTCCCACAAGGTAGCTCCAATCCAGAGGAGCATGGACCCCAACCTCCACCGAGGTAGGATAGAAGCACGGACCGAAATCATTTAGAAAACATACGCTCAAGACACGACCGTGTATACAGACGCGTTCTCGAGAGGAGGAGACGCCAAAACTGCAGGGCACCACGATGGTCGATACGTCTCTAAGCGAAGTGTCCAGCGCGTCTGGTGACACTGCTCGGTAGCAGAGGCCGAGGAAGTAGCCGTTGCTCTAGCGGTGGCGGAGGGCTATCGAACCGGGCAGTCGCTAAACTACTCATGGACTCTGAAACAGCCTGTCAAAATTACAGGAATAGCAGGAATAGCAGGAATTACAGGAATAGCAGGTCGTGACGCCCTCCGTATACTGACCGCGGCGAGCAACAAAATTGAAAACCACGAAGATGACAACAAGAATACAAACACAAATATGTGATTTCCGGGGAACATGGAGGTGGCAGGAAGCCAACAGGCCGACAGGAAAGATCACGCATACACTACGAAGCCGACGAGACCACTGAACCTTCGCCAGCACAAGGAATACTCGGCCGTACTAGAAAACTGTAGCGTAAGAAGAATGCGATATCCCCCATTATTCAGTTATCTCAACAGAGAAGGAGCTTTTAAAAAATGTATAGACCAACAAGCCCGGCAACATGTTTATTGAGAGAGGAAGCTGTCATGTGGAGACAAGTACAGGCAGGTTCGTACCCAAATGTAAACATTTCAAACAAAATGCACTCTACCATATACGTGTACATATGTTCGTGGTACGACGAAAAACCCGCATTATATTATATAACATCACATGGCCCTGTCAAAACATTGACGTGGTCGCAGATACCAACCCCGAGGGCAGAGCAATGGGAGGTTCTGCTTTCCAGCGACCGCTGCGAAGACCAGCTACGTCTTGAAGAGCGAGCGGAAAGGGCGGTAGTGGCTAGCGGAACTCTACACAGAGGGCAACCGAACATCCGTTAGAAGTAGGGGAGGTCGCCGGAGAAGACTCCTGTTGATGCAACAAGGAGACACTTCTGATGGCGCCCCCAAAACCGCAGAAAAAAACACGTAATGAATTTTTCTCTTTCCTTCTTTCTTTGTAGTAAAAGTTTTCGTTATTTAGCCCTACATTCTAGCACCATCCCTTAAGTTGTTGCCTTTCAAACGTTTTACGCATGCCTTGTTCTATATATCTACAAAAAATTTAAAGCTGCAGCTTTAAATTATTGGAAGTAATATGGAGAACAGACAACTCCACGTGTGGAGTTGTCTGTTCTCCATATTACTTCCAATTTAGACAAATTTCATAAATATCAATAAATGGACGAAGTTCAAGTTTATAAATAAAATTACCACTTTTCATTTCGTTTAAATCGCCAAAAACTACTCATTCCTTAAATATCAGGTAATCATAATAATCAGGTATGTAATGGTATTGCATTAAGTACAAAACAATAAATATAAAACTGAGCGCTTGGTTTTAGAACTCCTCATTTCTTCACCTTAACAAGTTGGCGCCAAAACTTTGATTCATTGTTTACTGAATTTTTTTGCATGTGTCTTTTTCAACACTAAAAGCCGTCTTAGGGCTTATCAAGTAATTTTCTGCTTCTTTGATAGCTAAATTGGAATAAATTCACTAATTCTTCATATTTTATAGGGGAACACAAGCACCGGTTCAGATTGTACTCTGTCCTGTGACTTCTTATTTCTTTTTCGGTGCCATTGTGCTCAATTAAGCTCTTAATTTTATTATTTACATCTCGGTTATGATCAAAATTAAAACTAATATTTATTGCAGATAGCGTGAAATGCATTCAGCGTGGTCAGCCTCATGTACAATGTTCTAATTCAATGTGTGCAGACTTGATAACTTTTTGTATGTCACTTCAAGTATTGTTCACAGCATGCATAATAATTTAAAATGTCTGCACTAGGTTCTGTAACATGATGCTACACATTTATTTTTTGTTTTCCTCCTGTAATAGCCCCGCACAAGGCTGGGAACAGTATAGATAAATAACTAAATGTTTTCAAGCAATTGAAGGCAATGAAAAGCTGATAAACGAAAAAATATAAGTTCTCCCATCAGTTTTCTCTAAAACGTTATATCTTCGGTATCCGGCTCAAAGCCTTCTCTTAGCTTATCGCCTAGCAGAAACTCTGTGCCAATAAGGCCAGGCTCTTATTAAAGTGCTTTCAGTGAAAAGCTTTCTCTACTTAACCATAAAAAACCTTAGGGTGACACAGATTTTGCTGTCGCTTTTAGCCAAGTGCGAGAACAGTTAAATTCAGTGACCTCACTAGGAGTGAAAAATAAACCTTTTAATATTAGCTTGTACTAAACTGGCGAAACCATTGTAACGCAGTAGGATTTTATGACGACCGTAGCATCATGCTATTTAGTGAATTCTTAGAAAGGGCTGTGAGCAGCCAGGGTATGACCGGCGAACCCTCTACGTATTTGGAGCATTCTGCGTGCAAGAGTTTCATATAATTTGCTTTAGAGATCATCTGAAGGAATCTGGCATATCTTTACCAATCGGAGAGTGGCAACAGGCAGATCACAGCGTTTTTTTTGGCGTTAACGAACGATATCTTGTTCTTTGGATCGATATAGAATGTGCGCAGCGTTTTCCTAGCTGCTGCGCAGTTTTAGACCACATGAACTTTGTATCACGAAATATACGAAATGTATGGTTTTACGTATATTGTGTCAGTGCGAATTCTATATCTTTGCAAAAGCACAGATACTACTGTGGATGTGGCAATGCATGCAGTATAGATTTCTTCACTTCTTCGTGGTGGTGACAACTAATCTATTGTGGGTTTATTTTTCTATTTTCTTGATCCTAAATGTCAGTAGTCAAAGCACGTATGTCATATTAACTGTTGTTCAAGTTTCTTGTTGTTGCTGCGTTCACTTATAGACTGCACACATTTTTCCCAAGTGGCTGAAAAACTCTTGGCCAGTAATCGAGGAGCACCCCTTAAAAAACCAGTAGAAGAACATAAGAAGGCTCCGGGAGAAGATCTACGACGCAGGGATCCTCTATGAGCTCCTCCATTTCGTAGAGTGAAGAAGTTAGGAATGCGGCTTAGAATTAGCTTGGTAGAAAATTAGAGGCTAAGAAACGTGGAAATAGCAACAAACACGGAGAGGTATTGAAACGTTAACAGTTTGCAAGCGCGCAGAGGGAATCACGAAACACACTGAAGATAACCCCGTTGTAGTCGAAGTCAAGAGGAAATAGACATGGCATAAAAATACAGTGCGGTGGGAGTATAAACTACGATGGCTAAGGACAACAGACTCGATTCCAATGGAACGCAAGCGTACCTGGGGGCGGGAGAAAAGTACGTGGGTGGTTGAAGTTGACGAGTTGGTGGGGATGTGGAGATTCATGCGGATGCAGCTAGCATTGCAGTTTTAATCGGATGTATTTGAGATAGACACTGAAGTGCCTGCTTTTTCAGGCTGTGATGGTGATAATTATGATGCTTTAAAAGATAAATGTCACACTAACTGCTTTATTTCTCGGGCGATCTTACCATGTCTTCCGGTAAATTATGCGGACCGCTTTCAACCTCTTCTGTGAGGGGGATCTGCATACCGCGTATGGCTACCGCTGGCGCTGTTTACTTGCGTGAAGATTAGATGAGAGCTTTCATCTCCTTTTTTCTAGCCAGCCTCGTCATTCCATGTTCTCAGGTCCCCGATTGTCACTAGCGACATCTTGTGGTCTGAAGTTTGCCAGTCCTAATTTGTTTTATCGTAAAATCTATCTTCATGGTTACGGCATGGTCTAGTAGAGCAGTGAATGCGTGCAGGCATGCCTTGTATAGGTGCATAACTTCCAGACAAATATTGGGGGGCGCTTACCATTTTCCTAAGAAAGGCAGAAAGGACGCGTCAGGGCGTAAAGATAAGTGGTGTGCATGTTCAAGTCTATATAGCGCAATTATCATGAGCGAGAAAATCAAAGCCATAAAATGTTTCTAACCGACTAAAGATGCTAGCTTTGTTATTAAAATAATCTTTTATAGAAATTTATGGCCACATCTCAAGCAAATAAATGATGAAAGAATCTCTGTGCAGACAATCTGGTGTATTGAGCCCAGCTACAGCCTATGCAGGACCAAGTTAGGCATTAATTCGGCAGCCTATTTTTGCTAACAATTTGTGTTGTGACAAGAGCCCTCATTTAGGTTGCGTGAGCAATCATTGCTAACATCTCTGATGAACATTCACATATACGAGATTCTATGCCCACAAAGGCCCATCTGGGAGCTAAAGCGATTTTCTTTTGAGCAGCCCCAATTGGGCTGGGTAATATTTTTGAACCTAGAGCCCACTTGCTGCTGCATGTTCGTTCCCGTTTCCCGCAAGGGACCGGTTCTTGTATCATGAAGGCACGCTGGCCTTCCAGGTCAATTATAATCAATGTGATATCTAAATCGGTTTAGCTAACGTGGCCTGATTTTGGTTTCCAGGGGGCTGGCCCTAATTGAACTCTCATTAATATTCCGCTTGCCCTCAGATATCCTACAAAAGATCGAGGGACGCTGCAAGTGGGCGTACTAGTTTCAGTGCCTCACGGTAGCCGATATATGTCCAACAGAGATTTCTTTCCTATTTTATTTCAATGTAGACAAGGGATTACATCAGACATTAATTGGCGTTCCAATTTCAGATCTATTAGAGCTTTGCTAGAAAGACCACTCATTCAGATTTGATAAGCCCTCAAGTATCCGAGAAAGGACCCTTGTAGTCTTCACGCAACAATGTACTCTGCGCTAGCCCGAGCAAAGCCTCCATGGGACCTATATAGTAGGGATATCTGGGCGTTCCCACTTTTGCCCACTAGCGTACCGGTGCAGGTATTGTGGTGGTTGCTGCAGCTCTATTTGTCTACATCCACCTGGGGCCCATAATTCTTCCTCCCTCTGCTGCACAAAGTACAGCTGGGTAGAAATCCTGATTCGAATTCCCGTGCGTATCATGCCCTCTTTATCGATCTGGGTTACACCAACGCTGGGTGCATTTCGTCCGGACAGCTTTTATACGCTTCGCGTAAAATAAAACGATGCGTTCTTATGCTTTGGAGTGACAGTGCTCGGAAATAACCAATGGAGGCATAAATAAATTCAGATTTCTTGATTATGGTGCATCTTCATCTACTTCGCCCCGTCGCAATTCAAACCCAACCGCTGCACCAGATTGACAGACTGACCGAGATTTAATGACTACGCCTTTTGTTTTCCCAATATTTCAGCCATCACCATCAGGAAGAACAACTGGAATAGAGCTACAGGCAAAGAAGAAACAGTTCAAGTATGAATATTGTTGATCTAATTCCAGATAAAGTGTATTACGCGTGGCAACGGCGCTCGAGCAACGCAGTTGTTCTTTCTAGCTGAACTGCCATAATATGCAACCATTTTATACAAGGCGTCGCATTTTTCTCAGCGTTTATGGAAGGCTCATTTCTGTCTCTGAAATTTGAGAACTCTATTTGGGAAGTTCTTGGTGCACAAGGAATTTCCTGAAAAAACAATGGTCGATCAGAAAATCTTCCCTGTGAGAATAATTACAATGATCATTAGTAAACATGTTATCTCACATGCTTTTTATTTTTGCAACTTCTCTAATTGATAAACCTATTATAACTTTCTATTTATTCGTTGAACCAATATGGAGCAAAGAGGTGTTTGATGACACCGTAAGATGCGCACCTTACAGCGACATTGGCTTAGGCCGCCGCCCCCATGGCCAGGAACGGTACAAGGGGTCTTTCTCCTCTCATTTACAAGGCATTTCAAAGTGCGCGTCTTGCACATATTATTCATTTCAATGGATATTTAAATCTCGTTTGCTTGATTGAAGGTACTTATTTGTTAGTGGTATGACACTGCTCACAAGCAGTTGTATATTTGGGCTCGAGGTCTCGTGAGAAGCTGCATAATCAAGCTTCTAGCTGCTCTCTTTGAAGATCTTGCTTTGATTTCGATTTAAGTTTGAAGCGTTAGACAAACACACTAAATATAACTTTTTAATTCTGCAGACAAACCAACAGAGCGTCCTGGAACGTTCGTTAAACTCTACGTCCCCATAAACAACGGAGAACAAAGCTTCTATGTTGGGGTCTACCTCTCATGCTTTGACAACGAAAAAAGTCGAAGACTAATATTTGAAGTCTTAAAGCTATCCGTCCTTGTGGCCGGAAAGTCCACGAGAAATGAAATGTCGTTTTTTGGTATAACGAATTGAATTTCGATAATGTAGTGATGATCTCGATTGTAGAGTCCAGTTCAGTGTTTAATAAAATATTCAAGACAAAACTAAATATATGGAAGATCTGTGACCCAAACACACAAATACAACAAAACATGTGTTTGGTTCTTGTGAAGCGTTAACGATGAGAGAGGACACGACATTGCTAAGCTACTTAATTGTAGGTAAACATTTAGAGACTCCTCGAAGATGGACTTTCGATGCACCGTAGAAATCGCCATAATGTTGAATGGGATTCACATTGACCACTTCATGATCATCTCCGTGAGCCTAGTTCTTCCTTCACAGTTGACATGTGGAGACGCGAGAACAGTAGCCTTGCGAGTTTTTCAAAACTATTGTTTCCTTGGTGCGCGATACCATTCACCATTATTTTAGCCGCCTCAACGCACCATAATTTACGAAATTCACGCATATATTTATTTAATCTTAAGGCGAGGGATTCCAACGTGGTGATTATACGCGTTTCTTCAGTCCTTAGGGTTCACGGACCAGGCTGAGTTACATATTTTCTTATAACGCCCTGCAGTTGGGTGAAAAAATGAAAAAGCGCACATAATAAATGAACTAGACAACGGGCTGCCCTATAAATAATGGCCGACATGCGTTTATTGTCGTGTTTGACTTTTGAGAACGCTGGAGAGCGAAACACATTTTTTGAAGGCCGTTTAGGCATGACTGCAGATACGGACAACGAACTCTTCCCTAGTGAGCGCCTAATAATTCATTTCCTATGGGGCCAAAAGCAGGAATTGGTTAAAAATTTGGAACATGTCATGCATGTCAAGTTGCAATTTATTTATTTATTTCTACATCATAGGCCTCGAAAAGAATGGAGCATGCCAAAATATGGACATGATGGACATGCGCACGATGGTGGTTTTGCAACTCATCGCCTTACCTGTAAGTTCTCTGAATAGGTGACACAACCAGGGAGTGTACATGATGGTATAGTATAGCTAAATAGTTCTTTAATAGTCCACCGCACCTTATGCACCTATGATGCCCAGTCTGATGCGGCCAGCGACATACGTCTTTTGCTGGAGCAGATTGCGCTCTTCTTTTGTTAAGAATTAAAGAGGCTTGCGCAGAAACCAAAATAAAAATTATCCCACTTCTGAATTTGTTGTCTAAATAACATGATAAATCACATGTCAAGGTAGAGGTGAGAATGACGACTTAGGCAAAAAATGTCAGCGCGCGTAGCGCTGCTCCACTGGAACGCCAGAACAATAAGAGGTGAGGATGGTTCACAGAGCACTCGCAGTCTCTAGAGGCTGCGGAATCTTTCATGGACTATTAGCCGCATCGGCCTCGATGGACGTTTTTTGGTTCATTAGGCTTTAGCTTAAACGTTGTTTGCGCAAATTTATTAGATTACACAATTTCTGCATTTGCGACTGTTTCTTCTTCTTGCACGAACATGCGTTTAACTATCTACCTGCGCCATTTGCCCTTTTACAGAACTGACTGCTTAATGTTTACTACGTTTGTACATCTATACATCATCACCGGATTGCCGATGACAAGAGAAGGTTAAATTCTCCGGTCCCCCAAAACTACTTCGCAACATTGCCGGTGCTCGGAGCAAAAAATTAGGAGTCCTCGTCTCGCAGGTGATAGTTGGTGAATTTGGCGACTGCGCGTTGACTGATCGTGGGGAACACCAAAATCGGGTGACTCTACTGGAAACCTAAGCTGAGATGGCAATTGACCGCTCCACGATTGCATTTCTTATATGTTCAGACAAGAGTGAAAGGCAGCACAATATGGTCTTTTTGGTTTTTCGAAGTTCATTACAGTTATGATGCCGGGATGTAACCGCCAGGAATAAACAGCCTTCCAAAATTAACATATGAGTGACATCAAGTTTGCCCTAACATACATCTCGCAACGGCAGAAACCATACGGAGAAATGAAGGTCAAACGTACATATATATATATAGTCATGTCCACCGAGAGCAATCCCGACCCAGCCGTACCCTCTACCTCGGCTACACCGCCCACCGCCTCCTCCGACGGTGCCCACACGACAACGCGACCTGCCGCTGTTCGCTGGTCGTCGCGACGAAGACGTCGATTACTGGCTCGCCACTTATGAACGCTGCAGTGCCTACAACGGGTGGGATGATGGTTTAAAATTCCTGAACATTTATTTCTACCTTATTGAGGTCGCCAGGACTTGGTTTATCAACCGCGAGCCCCACACCACAAACTGGCCCACCTTCAAGCAGCAGTTCCGACAGTACTTCGCTTACCCGGCTGTTCGGACGGAGATCGCAAGGAACAAGCTCGCTTCCCGCCTTCAAGGTCCAAATGAGTCCTATGCGTCGTACATAGAGGCCGTGCTTGCACTTTGCCGGCGCATTAGTCCTACCATGACGGAACTTGAACGTGTGCACCACGTCTTAAAAGGGTTCAATTCAATGGCTTATCACACCTTATTTACCCAGAATACTTAAATTGTTGAATCAATTATTACGACCTGCCAACGCTTCGACCAGCTGCAGTCCTCTCGATTACAGCCCGGCTTCGCAACTGGTCAGACCTCTGCTGAATTTGATCTGCGGGCAACGATTCGAGCAATCATGCGCGAGGAGCTCCAAGCCCTCAATACCTTCTGTCGACACGGGTGCGATCATTCTTTAGCACCTTCCAATGACGCCATTCTCCGCAACATAATTAAAGAAAAGTTAGCAACCATCACCCAACCTATGACATCCGAACCTCCTGCAACCCGCCCGGCGCCGACCTACACGCACGTCGCTGCGTCCCCGCTTCTTCGGTTCCCCCGTCCCGACCGCCACCAACCTACAATCACGTTAATGCAATGGCGATGGCTCAACCTACACCACCCTATTACGCACCTTGGCGTCCCTCCCGGCCAGTCTGCTATTACTGTGTATTAGAGGACATATATCCCGCGTCTGTCGTCGCCGCCTTCAGAACGAGCGCCGTGGTTACGACGCCTTCAACTTCATATTATCAACGCCGGTCTATTTCAAGCCCACCTCGACGATCCTCTCCACCTCCAGTATCTTCGTCTGAGCCTCGTGGGAGCCATGTATCCCGACGCCGGTGCCCATCGCCATAACGCCGCTCAGTTTCGCCTCTTCACCCCGCAACCACTCTCCCTGTCCGCCATCCGGAAAACTAAGTGTTGCAGTTTCCGGACGTCAAACTGCACTCAGCGAACTTACTAAAAGTCCTCCTGATCGCCGGCATAACGTGATTGCTGTTATCGCTGAACTTTACTGGTCGAAGCTTTGATTGATACAGGGGCTGCAATTTCTGTCATTCACGCTGATTTGTGCAACCGTTTGCGGAAAGTGACAACACCATATGGTGGGCCTGAACTCCATAGAGCCAATGACGTCCCTTTGCGCCATTCAGCGAAGTGCACCGTACGAGTTGTTATCGACGGCATCCGCCACCATGTGCAGATTGCTGTGCTCTCACCTTGTGCGCATCTGATGATTTTTGGACGGGATTTTTTGTCAACCGCTTCAGCGTTAATTTCTTGTGGTGACCGAGTTATCCATATGACAGACAGCGATTTTACATCTGACTTTTCTTAACAACATTATCCCCTCGTTGCCGCCGATGATACTGTTTTGTCTCCTCAGTGCAAAAAACTGCTTACTGTTGTTTCTGACCACATCAGTGACGGGGACGTACTCGTAGCACCATCACATGGTCATCTGGCTCGCGGCATCGCCTTCCCGTCATGTCTTGTCCGGTTCCACAACGGCTCAGCGACAATAGCGGTCACTGACACTTCACGTGAATCCCTCGTGCTCCCAAAAGGAACTTCTCTGCATTGCATGGTGGATGTTCAACCTTTCACCGCCCCTCCGCCTCAGCAACGTGTCTCGTCAGACGTGTCTCATTCCGTTCTCACAAAGACTATTAATCCTAAACTCAGGCCGAACAACGCCAAGAACTGCGGACATTGCTTCGACACCACCAAGCCATTTTTGATGCCACTTCCCCACCACTGGGACGGACTAGTGTTGCGCACCATCACATCATTACTGAAGGTAACACTATCGTTCGCCGACGGCCTTATCGGGTTTCCCTCTCCTAACGAAAAGTAATTGAAGAAAATGTAAATGACCTGCTCCATCGCATTAATATTCGTCCCTCAACAAGCGCATGGTCCTCCCCAGTAGTGCTTGTTAAAAAAAGACGGCTCGGTACGCTTTTGTGCTGATTATCGCGCACTCAACAAAATTACCCGCAAAGATGTGTAACCGATGCCGCGAATTGAAGCCCTTGACTGTCTCCAAGGCTCTGAATATTTCTAGACCTTGGACCTCCGCTCAGGTTATTGGCAAATACCTATGCACGAGGACGACTAAGAAAAAACCGCTTTCGCAACACCCGATGGCCTTTACGAATTTAAAGTTATGCCTTTCGGAGTTTTTAACGCACCAGCGACATTTGAAAGAATGATCGACACTGTACTCCATGGCCTAAAATGGAGAACCTGTTTGGAGAACCTGGACGACATTGTTATCTTTTCGGAAACTTTTAATGACCATCTCACGCGCCTGAATGAAGTCCTCACGTGTCTCGCTTCGGCAGGCCTTCAGCACAACACCAAGAAGTGCCACTTTGCACAGAAGGAAATATGAATATTGGGACATCTGGTCAGCCATGTCGGCATTCGTCCAGATTCTGAAAAAAATATGGCGGTCTTGAACTTTGCTCGTCCACAACGGACTACAGATTTGAGCAGTTTCCTCGGCGTCACGTCTTATTTCCGGCGTTTAATAAGGCATTTTGCAACTATTGCTGCACCACTTCATGAGCTACTTAAAGAAGGCAACCCTTTTGTGTGGGCTGAACAGTGCGAAACTGCTTTTAATGACGTAAAGCACGCCCTCACATCATCTCCTGTTCTTGGCCACTTCAGTGACAGCGCTTCAACTATCCTGCTCACCGATGCCAGTGGTCACGGTCTTGGTGCTGTACTTCTGCAGCGTGACGCAACATCGTGGGAGAAAGGGATTGCCTTTGCCAGTCGCACTCTGACTCCAGCTGCGAAAAACTACACCATTACCGAGCAAGAGTGTCTTGCCGTCGTCTGGGCTGTCCAAAAATTTCGCCCTTACTTATACGGTCGGCACATCACAGTTGTGACCGACCACCATGATCTTTGCTCGTTGTCTTCACTCAAAAATTTGACAGGCTGACTTGGCCGCTTGATTCTACGCCTGCAAAATTACCATTTCCACGTCACTTATAAATCTGGTCGCCAACACCAAGACGCCGACGCTCTTTCTCGCTGTCCACTTTCGGAATCAGCTTGCTGTTTTTCTTCCCAATGCATTTCCACCTCTGACCAGAGCCGACCATCTCTTTGCCCGGTGTATATCACAACAGTTGGTTTTGGCGACTCTGAGAACAAGCACGCTCTCCGCTCACAGCAATTAGCCGATGCCTACTACCGTCGTATCGTCGACCGCCTTATCGGCGCTTCGGACCCGCCCAATGGAAGGCTTCGCCGACAGCTTCACAATTTCAACCTCGAAGATGGCATCCTACTCCACTACGTGTATTGCTCTGATGGAACTAGCTGGATGCCAGCCGCAGCGCGTGTGCTTCGCCCACGTATATTGGCGGCTCTCCTCGATGACGCTACTGCAGGTGACATTGGTTTTGACAAAGTCTACGACCGCGTGAGAAAATAATTCTTTTGGCCTGGCTTATCTTCTACCGTTGCCAAATACGTCGCATCCTGCCCTCTCTGCCAACGTCTCAAACAGCTGACTTCTTCGCCCGCCGGCCTTCTATAACCTCTTCCTTGTCCCGCCACGCCATTCGACGTAGTAGGCAGCCACTTATACCGTCCCCTACCTCTATTCGGTGGGGGTAACCATTGGATTATAACAGGTGTCGACCACCTCACACGCTACTCTGAGACAACACCTGTACCGACTGGTTGTGCTGAAGAAGTAGCAAATTTCTTTTTGCAATCAATTGTATTGCGTCATGGCGCTCCTCGGTGCTCCTAAGCGACCGCGGTACACTCGTTGCCGAAGTGCTTCACTCGTCATCCACCCTTTATAAGCCAACCTCAAGCTACCATCCCCAGACTAACGGTCTGACTGAGCGATTTCATCAGACCTTGTCGGATATGATATCCATGTACATCACACCAGATCATCGAAATTGGGACACTATTCTACCATTCGTCACATTCGCCTATAATACAGCAGTACAGCGAACTACCGCTTGCTCTCCATTTTTCCTTGTTTATGACTGTCCTCCCACTACAATTTCCGACACTTCCTTCTTCTCTACGCCCGACTACTCCACATCAGTACCTAACCATTTTTTATCTCGTGTGGCCAGATGCCGTCTTCTAGCCCGCATCAACAAAGCAGCGTGCCAGGAAGACCACAAGACTCGCTATGATTCTACACATCGCGTGGTCTCTTTTCGGCCTGGTGACGAAGTACTGCTTTATACACCATTGCGCATCCCTGGCCTTAGTGACAAATTCCACCACCGCTACGTAGGTCCCGATGAGTCATCATCCAAACTTCCCCAGTGAACTACAAAGTGACGCCTGTTGATCCCCCCGCCGATCGATGCCACCGTGGAACTGAAATCGTTCATGTGTCTCGCTTGCAACCGTTTGTGCGCCGCGATGCATTGGTTAGTTAGGAGCGTCCAGGTTGGCCGCTTCCGGCCCCCCGGGTGGATTGTGTGAGCCTTCCGTGGATGTTCTTTAATTTGTACATGCCATTACCTTCCTCTTTCATTTGTACATACCATCATCATCGTCCCGCGGCGCAGGCTCCGGCACGCGCCTGGGTTTTGTCATCGAATTAAAACGCTAGACAAGGCATCGCTGGCCTTGCCGTC
>JAJIZL010032985.1:0-37812 GCA_023969395.1 Amblyomma maculatum | reverse complement strand
ATTAAGTGAAAGTGAACTTGTGCTGAGCTTGCGCTCAGCAAATTTGCTTGAGGTCAAATTTCGGGGGTCCAAGTGACCAAGTTTTGGGGGTGGGCCACTCACATTTGGAGGTCATCATTGAATTGCTGATATTAAATTTAGGTTGGGCACCATTTTTTGTCAAATTCGGACGAGGTCAAATTTCGGATGTCCAGGCGGCCGAATTTTGAGGATGCGGGCAAACACTATCTGAAGGCACGTTCCGCGGACAGATTCTGCATACATGGTCTGTTATACTTACCATATAAAACAATGAAGGCCCGCAGCATTGCATAGGCGCCGCTCATGTCACCGCCTGGGGTTGGTACATATGCGCGCGAACACCGTAGCGCTATGGCATGTGCGGTCAGCTCCGAGCGCGCAGCCGGAAATAACCGCGGAAGTAACGGCACAGCACAATGGTGCCCTTTATGTTTCGCCTCTATATTCAAACGCGGCTGGCACGGTTGGGTTCGAACATTAATTGGTACTCAGGTTGAGGCACTCCGAGAGTTGTGTAAGATGCCTTCAATATCACGTTCGCAGTGGTGGCGGTCTTTGTCCACATCGATGAAGGCTAAAGCAAGCCGCCGCGTGCGTGGGTGCACGGAAATGGAGCCCTCCATTTTACAGGTCAAGTAGCTCTATTGCTGACACTCATAAGCCAAACCAAATAAACTTAATTGGCGCAAAAGCGGCGGCGAGAACATGCGAGTTCTCTATTCCACAAGTTCCTGCTCACAACGTTGCATGAACGAAGGCTTGCGAACAAGTTTCTGCAACCATGTGGGTCACGCTACACGCACGCGGTCGTCATCTTGCCCATCGTATCTGAGTGAGCGCCCACTTTGAAAAAGTTCGTCACGACCATTGCCACAGAAAGTTCCTTCTCGATAAGCAGACAAAACATGCAGTACACCTGCCACTATCAAGCTTACATGACAGCGCGCTTTATTGCGTGACACGGAGTCCGAGTCTTGTCGAAGATGGCAAGATAAGAAACGAAACTAGAAACTCGAACGTTCACGCGCAGTAGGCCTCAGCAGGAGCACATGATGACCCGCTAACTCGCGGACAACGAAAGGGGCGCGAAGCGCTTCATCACGATAAGCCATGGGCACGTTCCCGATGGCCACGAATCAGGGCGCGCGCCTTATCAACCATACGACTTCGTTTTCTTGCGCGCATCAGTGCTCTTCCTGTCTTGTCGCACCTAAACCAGACGAAAGCCCACTGGTTTCGAAGCTCGGTTAAAATAGAATATGAGCGACATCTAGTTTCTACAACCCAGAAGACCGCGGATAATCGATGTCGGTTAGAAGCGAATCAAGAACACGCAAGGTTTGTGCCGCCAAGACACCCTGCAGACGGCCTACTGCCCAGGTAAGTGCTGACTGCTGAAAACGTTGCGCTTTGTTTGAAATCGCGACGGCTCGTCACAAATGAATAGTACCGTTTCTCTAACTCACGCGAAGAGAGCCACGTCACGCACATTCATGATATTCTGTGGATTGCACATTGGCCTTTCTTTTTGCTCGCTGTTCTAAACTTTTTCGCAAAAGCAGCTCCTTAGGAACCCTAGTCTCTGCTGTAAGCAAAGAACTAAAGGCTGCTGGACGCGCAGGTTCTATTCTGGTCACGGCGGCCGTTTTTCGATAGAGGCAAAAATCGTGTCTCCCATGTGCTGCGCGAAGTCAGTTAAAGACACCCTTCATGATCCAAATTTCTCGTGATGGTCACAAAGGCATACCTCATAGCCTGTGTCGCGTTGCTGTGTTAATCCCTATAAGAGAAAAAGAACACCGAATTGTGCAGACCTATTATCTGTACTAATGGGCACCTTTTACTCCGTTTTTTTACTATTGGGTCTGTAGGATTAAAGTTGTACTCTGTTGGGATCCACCCCACCGGGGTGGCGCAGTTGTTACGGCGCTCGACAACTGTTCCCAAGGGTGTTGGATCGAATCCCGGCCTCGGCGGCCGCTTTTCGATGGAGGCGAAAAGCAAGGCACCCGTGTGCTGTGCGATGTCAGTGCACGTTAAAGAATCTCAGGTGGTCGAAATTTCCGGAGCCTTCCTGCTGCGGTGTCTCTCATTCAAACGGGAACTCATTCATTTGTACTGCGAGTGACCACACGCTGTAACCACGGAGAATAATGTGACCTGAAGAAAGACATTTTTTTCATGACTGGAGGTTAAAACGTTATTGAGTGCTTTGGGCAGGAACCGCCAAATTAGGAAAAGCTATCTGAAAATTTCTGATATCAAATGAATGGTGGAACACATAAACAGCACATTTCAGTCATAAATGAAGTGCCTGGCTAATCTCTTCGAGGCTAATTTGCGGGACACAGCAAAAAGATTAAAAATAACTAGGTTCACTGCAGAGGACTGTTAATACGAAAATGATGTTGGTGATTTTAAAGGATCGAACTGTGCCAAAAACATGTAATAAAAGCAGTCGTATCCTCTACGAAATCGACAGAAGATTGATCTATGGAGGATAATGGAGAACAGTGAAATATGCTTTGCCAATGCCATATTTCAATATAACATATTACTTGCGTTTGCATGGAGTGAGAAAGGCAGAAAATTATCAGATTTTGTTTGCTAATGGTGACTTGTCCTAAACATGGCTAATATGTGCCAGCAAGAAGATGTGTGTTCTTGTTCAGAGTAATGAATAATATTTCTAGTACAGAACCACGGTTTCAAAAATTGGTTCATTGCTGTCCATGATTATTGTTTCAGCTTGCTTTTGAGCCAAAACGTCGTTTCGAGATTACGGTCGGCATTATGGAATCCAAGCTTATCAAAGGGAAGCAAAAGCTACAGCTTGAAGACTTTTTTCTGGCAGCTGCCTTTACCCCAGAAGAGGTGCGTTCCATCTCATAGCAAAAGCATTAAATTCAATAAGGCTACTGAATGTTTCAATTGCAAAACACACGAATCGATGCATGCAAAGGAAAATGTCACGAATATTACTTTGCATTGTGTACAATCCGAAGTGGCTGGCTCAGAACCGTACTAGACCATGCAATGCATGAAACTAATCTTCTGCCGCTAATAATTGATTCTTGTTGCTTAAATTCAGTAATAGCAAGCAGGTTTCTGTATAGAAGTGCGGGGCATAAATATGAACTCAATATCTGCTTCATGTACGAGAGACAGTATATACAAATATACTGTCTTGTATAATATATAAAACTGCACTTAGTTGTCACAAATAATGGTCGTAATTGATGTGCTTAGTTTTATCATTATAACTGTAATAAAGAAACTATTACTTTATCGTTGAAGAGATCAAACGCACATGATGGAGCTTCACTTGGACCGTTTATTTCTGCGTCAGAAGAAGAACTCAGTCATGTGTGGGAAACATACTGCTCGCTTAGCAGCGGGAACTAGCATTAAATAAGCTGTGTTCTTGTGTTTGACAACGCACTTCATCCTCTGCCTGATATACCCCAATTGTTTTGGCCAACTTTTGGTATTGCTTGAAGCCGTAAGCAGCACGAGGAGGTGCTGCTCGTCTCATGAAGAAAATGATCAAGATCTAAGGACGGTACTTTTCTGGCGGCTGGTCACACACGTGCCAGACCTGCCAAATCTCAAACATGGAACCTCAGCAGCGCCTGGTGGTTCTGGGTAAAAGCTGCGGAAGCCTTCTTAGGGGCCGTGAAGTGGGCTACGCGCTAAGTCGCCTGATCAGGTTTTTTGAACTCGATAGACTGTTTGCAATCGTTCCATAGCTCTGTCGACTTGCTATTTTTTATCATTTATCATTGAGGATAAACGCCATCTGTAAAGCACTGCACGAAAAAAACGAGAAAGCTCTTAACTGTGAGCACGCGCAGGGCTGCTGCTCGATTTGTCGCTTCCTGGCCTGTGGTAGCCATAAGCACCAGCCGCTGTGGATCTGCGCCTTTAGTTGTGCTTACGTTTGGCGCAACTTGGGAATTCATCGCTGAGAGCTCCAGGTCAGCCACCATCTCCCCTTCAGGGCCGAGCAGATATTTTTGAAAGCTTCACACCTCTTCCATAGAAAGAAAGAGGTTAGGCATAGCTGAGAGACTGTCTTTAGAAACGAACCTCTTAAGAAATTAGCTTCCTCAATGGCGCCAAAGCGAGGGAAGTTCGACAAAGTCTCCACGTCTACGACCTCCAAACGAATTACCTCCAGGAACCGTACGAAGACTGCCACCTCGAAAGAATCATCGCAACTGAAGCCAGGATCATCTAAGCCAGCCAGCAAGAGAACTGTCAAGAATCAACCAGCCAAAGGTGCAGGCCTTCCCTCCCGTACGCGCTTCAACTCTCGAAAATCTAGACGGAAGTCACGCTCAGGCAGCGTTTCATCAAATGGAAGCAGCGGCTTAAGGTCCAGGACTCCTCACTGGACAGCTAGTGAGACATCTGTCACCGATAGCTCTTCATCAAACGGAAACTTTGGCCCAAGGCCCAGGGCTCCTGAATGGACAAGCAGCGAGACCTCGGTGACCGACAGCTATGGGACAAGGAGCCGAGCAAGAAGGAAACCTGGCGCTTCTGACATGACTTCATCAAGACGCAGAAGGCGTAGCAGGCGTAGCGCTGGAACTATTGCGCGTAGTGTCCTGTCATCTGGTGGGTCTACGATTACTGACGGCAGGAACAAGCACGGAAAAGCAAGAAAAAGGAGGCGTGGCACCTCGTCGCTAACATCGGTGGTCGACAGCTCTTCATCAAACGAAAGCAGTCGCCCAAGCTCCGCATGTTCTCAATGGACAGGCAGCGAGACATCGATGGCCGCCAACTACGGGTCAAAGAGCCGAGAGAGAGGAAAGCCTGGCACTGCTCGCACGAGTTACATAAGGCGTAGTGGGCGCAGGCCTAGGGCCCACGTTTCGTCAAGTGGCACTTCGCTAACCACAAATGCTGTAGGCAGCATTGACACTACTGAGCACAGTGTCCTCTCAGCTAGAGCGTCAACGATTAGTGACTTCATCGGGAACAAACACAGGAAAGCGCGGAGAAGGAGGCGTAACACCTCGTCGCAGCCAGAGAGCAGCTTGCTAAGCAAGCCCCGCGCGAAACGCTCGAGGAATGTGGGTCCCTTCACCGAGCGGAAGAAGGCAAACCGTCCCCGGTCGCCATCACCGTTCGACAACATCCACAATCGATCTAGAGGCCGATCCAGAAGCCCCTCCAGTCGCCGAGGCAAGGGTCCTGGGAGAAAAAGGATAGCAAGTGCTTCGTCGACAAGCACTAGGGTCGTGAACCCAGAAACCAAGAAGACTGTAGGCGAAGGAAAACGTGTGAAGACAAAGAGAGCGGCAAGGATCCCGAAGTCGGAGACTGGGAGTATTTCATCCCACGTTTCGATTCCGAGCAGGAAAGCACTGACTGCTGGGACTTCAATGAAACGCGGAGGTCCGAAAAGTACCGCAAGGCCGATAAGAACACAGCAAAAGAAGGAACAGGCTGAAAAAGCAGAAAACCCAGAAGTTGAACCAGGCGAAGGCAGTGGCACACAGGGAAGTGCCATAGACCTGAGACCAAGTACTTCAACGCTTTCATTTTATACGGCTCCCGGTTTCTGAGGCCGGGGCACGCGTGTATTATCAAAGTAATCTGGATGGAGCTACTTCGGTCTCTCAAACGTTTGCTGAAGCATGCCGCTAAAGTTGCTGTTTTCAAACGAAATTTTTGAGCATTCAGCTCTCAGCATTGGACGACAACAAAATTTCGGAATAAATCAGTCTTCTGTGATGGTTACATCGTTTTGTTTTTATCCTGGAGCTTTCCTGCTTTCAGTCTGCTAACGCAGTCGCCCTCGCGCGTTTTTTGCCGCGTTAGTATATTTTTGTAGATTATGTTAACGGCTATACAGCAGTGTCTAGTTCATTGATTCCGATACCTCCCGCTACTCCGCAAAAAAATTATGCGATGCTTTAGCTAGACCAAGCATGCATATACATGCAGAAGGAATGGGTAGTATATTCGGTTAGGTAAGGTTTGCGTTGTTTAGCTTTGCTTTACCATGTTTTGCAACATTTTGCATCGTTTAAATTCTACGTCTGTCACGACTCCGTCGCCATCACCGTCAGCTGTAGTAGCAGCAGCAGAGAGACGGCGAAGTAACAGGCGAGTTGGGCAACCGAAGAGCGCCGCATAGAATCGATTTTCTGCGTCACGTTACCAAGTTGATAAAAGTATTCAAGCGGTGTTTTAGGCTTATTCTGGTAAAGCAGCCTTAATTAAAGTCCTGGGGATAATTATTCAGTGGAAGTAAAGGCGATGCAGGCGACGACATCTGAGTGGACGGTGAAAGTGGGGGCAGGGAAGGAGGTCAGCAGATGCGCTTAAAATCATGAATGTTCCTGGCGACACAGTTCCATGTCACGGTTCGGGTATGCATGTTTTGGTCATTGCTAGCCTTTATTTCATTCCACACATCAAGTGAGGAATGAGTTCTGTAGGAGGTAGATGCCACATTTCAACAATCCAATATTATGTGGTTTAATATTGCTGCTCTGCTCCAGAGGCGACAGTTCAGACTATTTCCTGAGTTAATGAATCTGGAAGTTAAGTAGGGGTAAGGGAGGACATCGATTCAAGTTTCCTTCACGTGATGAAACCGGCAACCTAGATGGCGTCATGGTCTAATGCAGTTAACAGCAGTTACCAGACCTGACGGAAGCTTTCGACAACGTAATATACACTTTGTATTTTGTTGTTGCGCATACCTCTGATGAGATAACACCCAATTTGGGGGATTGGCCAGGGTGTAGTGCAGACGCAAGCAGTGACTATTGCGGCGCTACTGCATTTTTCACAAGAAAGAAAATGAAGATTAGATGATATCTCAGCGGCTGTGCTCTCTACCGTATTGTGTGGATTTTTGTGGTAAGTATACGTGATTTAAGACTTGCCTATCTTTATATTTTTTATGTAACCGTCCAAAGACGCTGCTGGTAAATAAATAAAAGAAAAAGATGAAGGGCAACGTGAACCTGGCACGCGCAGCGCTCTTCCTGCTTCGCCGCTTGCGCTGCGATGGATCCAAGTGCAAGATCCTAGACGCCAGCGGTTCCAGCCTTCGAAGCGGGTCAAGACGCGCAGGCACTCTGCGTTTGGACCTCTTGGTCACCTGGAACCTGTAATTCGAGGTGTAGCCTAACTTGCGCCAGCCTTGTGCATCTCTGGTTCATCAAGAGTAGAGAAGCTCTATTCCGTCTAAGGAAGCAACACTCAGAATGCCTGCAAAGCGAGGAAAGCTGGCAACGACCTCCGCGGCTACGACGTCAAGGGGCCAACCAAAAGTCACAACGTCGAAGGAGCCTTCCCGTCTGAAGCCGAGGCTTTCAACTACAGCCACCAAGCGGACACCAGCCGGCAAGGCGACTACACAGGTAGCAAAAGGAGCTCGCATCAAACCTCGAACTCAACGCAAGGAGCGTTCATACAGCTGCTCATCAAGCGAAAGCAGTGGCTCAAGGCGACGGTCCTGGACTCCTCATAGGACAAGTAGCGAGACGTCAGTGACCGACAGCTACACGACAAGGAGCCGTGCTCGAGGAAAGCATGGGAATTACAGCGCCAGTTGGTCGAGTTATGGTAGCCGCAGTGAACGCAGCTCTACACTGCCTTTCTCGTCGAGCGCCACTTCACTGACTTCTAGTACTGCAGCCACTACTCATACTACTGCGAGCAGTCTCTCTTCTACGGGATCATCCACTACTACTACTGGCAGGACCAGGAGCACGAAAGGACGCAAGCGAATGTCTCGGTCTTCGTCACTTACAAGCGGTAGCTCGGTAAGCCAGCGCCACACAAAACGCTATCGTGCTTCAACGGCCACGCCATCTAGCAGGAGTGCCTTCAGTAGAAAGCGGACATCAAAACAGCGCCGTTCGACATCCAGTCAAAGCCGGAAACCGCGGAAGGCCCAGTACCTCGACAGGAGTCCATCGGTGAGACGAGGCAAGGGTCGTGGTCGAAAAGGCAAAAGGACAGCAAGTACTTCTTCTGCTAGCACTGTGACCATGGCTGGAAAAAGACGAAAGACTGCTGAGGTTGTTAAAGGTAGGAGGAAGAAGAAAGGGGCGAGGACAAGGAAACCAGGCACTGGTAGTGTTTCAACTTCGGCATCGGCCCCGAAGCGGAAAACTCTGAAAACTACACCTGCGATCAAAAAGAAAACTGCGAAAAATGCCAGAACGCAGGGAAGACAGCAACGAAAGAAGCAGAAGACTGAAGCCGGAGGAAAAGATCCAGGCGAAGGCTGCAGCACTCAAGGGAGCGGAATCCTTATAGATCGGACACCCAGCACCCCGGAGTTTTCGTTTGCTCCTCCAACGGATCTTCGAGGGCTGTATCAATAGCTTGCAGGACAACACTCATGGCATGTACACATTAGATTGAGATGGCTCTTTGAGACAGACGCGAAGAGATTCCTGTTCTCAGACTAAATTCGCACACTAAACCTAGAAATTGGCTTTGAAAAGAAATAAAATTAATCTGGAAAAGGCGTTTGTTCTGTATATTTCACTCTCTCAGAGTGGCTCTCTTTGTTCGTACTGTGCGTGTCGTAGGTGTCATATTTCCTTTTTTTTTTTATAGTATAGGAGTAATGGTATGTACCCGCGCCCTCGCAAAGTGTGCATTTGCATGTCTAGGTCCGAAGCCGATTTCACTTTTGACTTTGACTTTTGCGAGTGCGGATTGAACAACAAAACGTGCAGTCAGTTGATTTAGAAACCAGGCCGTAGTAAACAGGTATACATTTCGCGTCTCATGTGTTAGACGTGACGTAGTGTCGAACTGGGTATGATGCGAGCTGCTACTGTTTTTTTTTTCGATACTACTGCGTGGCGCTTACCCACATGATAGATTTGACATAACTAGATGGTGACTACCCCTTTATTTTAAAATCAATAAAAAATTTTCCCACCCTACGCATCGGAGATCGTAGTCTTCCCCGACTTGTTCTCAGGATCGGAATGGGAGGTATTCATTTTGAATATAAGTTTGTGCTCACTAAGTCACATGCACGGTATTGCCGTGCGTTACGACGACTCGTGACAACAAGCTCTCTAGTTTGTGCGAAGCGTTCCAGTTCCAGTCAGACAGATGAAAAGCGAAAGTAACGACTTGACACAAGGAACGTGAAATCTGATGCGAAACGTTCCACGGTGCTATTGAAAGATTTTCCGCACTTAGTTACGATAAATGAGCAGTGATCATCATTGGTTTCAATTCCTGAGAGGTATAGATTCTATAGGGGAATAAACAGCTTTATTTCGCCACCACTCCGATTCTATTCTAACATCCTCTTGTTTCATAGACGCTGTTGCACTTGGTATCCAGGGCAAGTTTGTATCCTACGAGTTAAAGAACAAAAATCTTCAGTCATCTTCCTGTGTGTGCCATGATGCGGTGTGGTTTCTCGCAGTCGCATAAAAGCAGCAGTAAACAAATTATTAGTAGTGGTTTAGCTCTGGTTAACCCTAGAGTTACTAAATAGGCTTTCTCAGAGTTCCACGTTTCTTTTCTTTCGCCGCCAAGCAATCGTGTAGCGCCGTGAAACCAACCCTACAAGCTCCCCGGCTGCATTGCAGCATCCGTCTCGAGTACGACGTGCCGCCCTGTGTGCGAGCTCTGGGGACGATGACTTACTTTATTTCGATTAGGATAGCTTAAGTAATTCCTTCTCGACTGATTTCCAGTCTGACTGATTGGCTCTTGCAAAGAAGACGTACGGCTTCACTGCACAACTTGGTTGCTTATACGGTATCTTCGCGCAACTCTGGCAAAGCCTATATATAACTGTAGTTAACCCTAATTGAATTGCGATAGCAAGGGCGGAAGCTTCTTTTGCCTGCTACATTATTCCCCTATCACGCCCTATCAGTGTAAGGTGATACATTTTTGAGGATACTTAAGCTCATCCTTTAAAGGGCAGCTGCATCACTTTTTGAGAATTTCACGATATTCAGGGATTCAAATCTACTTAGGCTGTAGGTAATGCATGCAAAGTGTTTTTGCGCTAGCATTCGAACTGATGACGTAATCGACGATTAAACCTCGCGCTTCTCCTCATAGCACTAAACTTCTGCGGACAAGTTCAGTGATGACGTCATGGACGGTACTATTTCTGATGTTCGTTGCCTTCGCCGACGTCCTGCTGCACATTTTCTGACGGTGTTAATCAGCATTTCTAGGGCTTTGTTTTCGGTAGCCTTGTTTTCATTTCTTCAAACCAGGTGTGTCTACGCAGAAAACGTACCGGTACCATCAATGACGTCATCATGCGTCGCTGTGCAGTGCGGTGAAGCCTGATACCCGTGGCGATTTTAATCGCTAATTGCGCCATTGTTTCAAATGCTAACGCCAAGATATTTCGCATGCTTTAAGTACAAGTTATAATTATTCAACCGCTCGAAACAAATCGAAATCTAAAACCGGTGCTCCTTCCCTTTAAGGGTATGACGCGAGAGCGTAAGCTACTAGCCCACATATAAAGTCACGCTTCAACCAAGCCTTATGAACGTACCTGCGTGTCGTAGAGGTAGCGAGAATGAAACTGTTTCTGGCAGGCTGATTCTGATATCACCCTCCCGTATGAAAGGAGTGACCCGAATTGGCAGCTCCTGTCCTTGGCATAGGGGTTTCGTGAAAGTTTCGCGTGACTCTTGACAGCCCATTATGCGCATGCGCGAGAGCCGCCAAATTGAAAGCAGCCAACCAGAAGTCTCAAGCCTAATCACCATTGAGTCAGTACCTACAAAATTAATCAATAAACCTTGTCTTCCACAGTGGAATTAAACCTCCATCCCTTAAATCCCCAGCCCAGCGCTTTACCACTGCGTCACGTCCCGGATTTCTTTTTCTTTATTGCCTGGCTTTGGCATACGACCTAACACGAAGCTTCGATCAAAACATGAAAAAAAAAGAAAAACACACAAGGCAATATACAGGAATGAATGGAATGATCAGCCAGTGTTAGACTGGCTTCGTCGCATTAAAACTCCTGCAGCGGCAACAAAGGCTCTACCGTTGAGAGCCATTCGGGAGGTTTTTCAGCCACGTTTTGAATGGCAATAAACCACTCCATACTCTCTCGAAAATAAATTAGAAAATAATTCGAGCAGGTTTGGCATCCCTGTCACAGTGAGAGCCTGCCATTCTGGAGCGCCATATACAGTGGAGGCCTATAAGCATAATTACATCAAACGGAACCCCATCTTCATTCTCTATGCCTAAATATCGAATACTGTGCGAGTCTAGAGAAAAATCCTTCTTTATGGTCTGTTTTAACACATCCCAGAAATATACCCCTTCCCAACAATGTAAAAAAAAAAACATGATCTATTGTTTCCGGCTGTTTACAGGTAAGCAATGCGTTCCACACGGTTAAAAAAAAAAAAAAAAAAACCCTCTCCCCCCCAAAAACCTCTTTACTGGTAATGTTCCGGTATGCAATTTAAAAAAAAAAAAAAAGGGTCTTCGCTACTGGCGAATCTTGAATTTTCTTTACTTTCTTTAATACATCTGTGCCAGAGCCTCCACTGTATATGGCCATGTAGAACGTTTCTAGGAAAACAATATCGCACAGATCGCGGTACAACTTTTTGCTGTTTACACCAAACAAATATACCACAGAGAAACGCGCTGAAAGAAATCACACTCTCGATGACCTCCCTGTAATATCCAAAAATCCCACATGCTACGTTTTCGGTGGAGACAACAAACTGCTTAAACCGGCTTAAACCTATACTCTTGTTTGCGAGAGGAGGATTGATGCTCAGTTTGAGCAATCCCGTGGAAGAGTTTTTGGTTTTGTCGGGATTTAAAGTCATAAAGCCGCTCAGGCTATGAGGGAGGCCATAATGGCGGGCTCCGAAAAGAAAACCATTTGGCGTTCGCGCACTGGAACTGCAGAGCACACGGGCCACTTGCTTTTCACGTTCATTGAAAAGCAGCCGCCGCGACCGGTATTCGACCACGCGTATTCTGGGTTCTGCATGCATTCGGGCGCCGTAAGGATTGAGCCACTGTGCAACGCTGTAAAATAGAAAATTCTGGCTAGCGTCCCAACACATACATATATGCCACGCCTGTTGTATTCCTCTTCGTTTAAGCTTAAAAATAAGCTACTGTTATTTGGGTGCGTTACGCGTTCATTAGTGGCAATTGACATCAATGCCCATGAAGCGTGCATATGTATTCGAGGTGACGCTCTCGTTAAGCCTCTGCCTTTGCTACGCCTACTGGTGAAATTATATTCTTGACCGCTCCGTTCTAACGCGGATGGCACACATCAGCAGCGGTAACACTGCCTTACAGTCCTCGTCACTGGTATTTAATTTATTGCCCACAGGTTATATATCGATTGAACAAGAAGGCAAAGGAAGATATCGAGGCTCAGTTGTTGGCGTAGAATCGTGAGCAACAAGTTGAGGAACATTAAAAGCTTTTCGCTTAAGTGTGTGACGAGATAGCGTTAGTAGCTTCTGTTAGCGACTCACCTTCAGGTTCTTTCTTCGTGTACATGCAGTCTTTCATCCCCGGATCGCCAATATTCTCAACAGCTGGGCCTCTAAACATAAGCTACCACACTGTCCAGCTACCGGTCGTAAGTGACCACCCGACATAGATCTGAAGCACCGCTTTAACGAAACAGTACAAACGGGCATGCGTGGCTTTCGGGTCGCGCGCTTGACTACACTCTTAATATGGTTCCACATAGGTTCAAGCTATAAGTGGAACTTTTAAAAATGTTCCGCTTATAAGTGGAACATTTCTGAAGTTTCACTTATAACTGGAACCTTTGTGGAACGAGAAGAGGCCTAGAAGCTTGATCCCACCCTTGAACCTCAGATGAACAAGCCGACTTAAACTCCTGCTATTTAAAAAATGTGGAGGAGCTCCCATGTAGACTTATGTCACCCGACCCACTGAGAAATCAGTGGTTGTTCATTGCACCTGCTACATTTCTTCTACTATAGAGCCACATTTGTGTCTTTTCCCTCATAGCCTCGACAACACGATATTTTCTACGTAATGGGTCCTCTAACGCTATCGCGTTATAAAACGCCGTAACTTAAGTTTGGCGCTCACGTGTCGGGAGAAGAGGATCGGGAACACGGGACAAGAGATGTGCTAACAAGCGGTTAAGCTACGAAGTGCGACTTGTACTTAATCGCAAGTGTCAAAATTCGGAATAAAGTGCAATCTACGCCGTGTCAGTAATACTGTGTGGTTGAATAGAAAACAATACAGACGACAGAGAAAGAGGACGTGAATTTGCGAACTTCGTACCAAAATTCAATGGCAAGGAAAATTACATCAGCTGCCTATGATTGTCCAAAACTGGGAAAGCGAGGAACCAGTAAGACAAGGTTTTTAAAACTTTTGTACAGAAAATTCCAAGCGATCAGAAGTGTTATGATGTCTTCTGACAAATATCACATGAGAAGCAGAAAGAAAGCTCTAATACTTCTCGCCCTACCCAGCCAGCATAACAGAAGGCATGTTAACATTTTAAAGATGGATCGATATAACGTGACCACAGTGAGTGAATTCAAACACACCGTGTGAATTGCGTTTATTGAGGCCGGGCTTGTAATACGGTATCAGCATTCAAAACGTTTTTCACTAAAGCCACAGTGAATAGTTCGGCGCCGGGATACCGCTGGAGCAGCTGGCGGGTGGGTTACTGCAAAAACCAGAAGACAAAAATAAAACTCCGAACACTGGAAACGTGGAGCTTGCAAGCAGTAAACAAGAAGTTGGTTTCAGTGATTTTTAATGCAATTTTTTGAACTGCGCTAGATGCAGCAGAGCATGACGTAACGGGCACTTGATCATTGGTAAGTTTTGTGGTTAGTCGGTTTTAAGTCAGAAATTTCTCGATGAATAGGGAGCCCGGTTGTAAATTGTGGGTGGTGTAAATTAGTACCGAAAACTGGTGATGGAGACATGATTATGCTGCCATCTAAAAGTTCTGAGACACCTCTATGCAGCAATCGTCATTTAACTTACTGAGAGACAGCCAGTGAGAAGAAAAAGTTGCGGGACCCTACCGTTGAGAAAGCGGATTTAAGCTGAAGGCGCACCACAGTAGTAAATCTAGTAATAATGAAGCAATTTGATACCTACTGGACAACTTGCTTTCACTTCATGCACCTACCAATGTTCAAACAAACACGATTTAAAAACTAGTTTACAAAGGCTGCTATTTGACCGGGTTTTGTGGTTATTAACAATACCTACGCCTCTTCCGAAGTCACTTTCGCAAAACTGTTTGTGGCATTGCTGTGCACCGGCGGGGAGTATTACTGAAAGGTAACCAGCTTAATAAGGTAGCCCAAGAGAAGATTATGGTGACGGCTTTTATGGGGTAAAGGGAGCCTTAGAAGAAGTGCGTCATGGCAGAGGGTATTTTTTTTCTCTATATACATAAGGTGAAGTCAAAGACACGTGCCTCGAGTATTTCAGCCCACGTACGCTGAACACCGAACTAGGGTAAAGCTGGTAAATATTTTAAGCCTTGTAAAGAAGCCTTCCTGCGAGCGGCAACCAGCTTGCACTTGAATGAAATTTAGAAAGAGATGCAATTCTACAGTTCGCGTGCCTTTATAGAAATAAAAGAAGGGAATAATATAAAAATGCAAATCGATCTCTTGTTCACCTAAAATTAGAGAAAAGCGCTGTTGAAGGTTTTTCAATAAGGGTCGATCATGCTGTGCGTGGCTGAAACTGCAGTAGCTAACATTGTACCCTTCTCTGGACGTTTTCAGCTTGTTGGCGGTATTGCTTTTTTCAGGAACTCGGCATGCATAAACAGATGGATGATAGAATTGTTTCCTTTATAACAAAGTCACTGCTCAGCGTTTGGAGCGACCTGTCAAAATACTTGGCAATGGACCAACCTGTCCAACTTCACGGTATAATCTGTAAATTACACATTTTTTACGCATACATTAGACACTTCATTACGATCCGCAAAATTTTATTTCTGAAATCGTACCTGAATGCCCCTCTGAACCAACCTTTCTGGAACACCATGTAAACGCAACCATGCGGCCAAAAATAGCGCCAGGTTTAGTGTACGCTGTTTTTGTGCTTTCCAAACCACTGAATTCAGGACACGTCATAAAATTACAGGGGGCAACTTTGAGGATAAATGACAGCAATTAATTTTCCTACTATGAGGAGTGAAGTCGAAGCCTACGTAATTTATTCCTTGACTTTTACCCACTAGTTATGTTTTAATTTTCTTTTTGTTTATGAGCTTAAAACATGGTAAGCAAAACTAAAATGTATACAGCCATAATTGTTGTATCATAAGTTCTCGACTGTTGCACGTGGTACAGCATCTGACTTTAAAAATGTGTTTATAGGTGTATCGAACAGCAATAGACGCGAATAAGTGCCCGTTTCAAAGCTTGATGCTTTTAATGGGTCCGGAAAGAAGGTTTGGAGTGTGAACTACAGACTGGCAATCAAGTGAACTAAGTTAAATTAGTTATATGCTGACCTGGATCCTGCAGGGCGGAAAACGTTGATGGGCAAGGACTGGATGGTGTCGCTGGCACCGCACAGTATCCTGGCGAATGTCGTCTTGCGAATTTCAGCTAGCTGAACTGCAAAAGTAGATGATAAATAATTTATTGCGCATCCCTTAATTGGTCACATTGTTTGACTGGAGGCAAGCAAAAAAATCCACAGATTGTGTATCACACTTCAGCTCGCTTAGGATGTACTCAAGAGCGGAGCTTTCCAAGCTATACCGAAGAAGTTTTCTTGGTGGTTTTACTTCTATGAATATGCAAACTATATCTCTATATATTCCAGTTCAAGGTCCTAGAATACAGGGCTGGTTCAACTTCCAAGTATACAAGACTGGAAACATCCTGAATTTAAAGCGAAAGCCTTTCTTGGCTCATCAGTGGTGTGAACAAAGCGCGTCGGCCGTGGGTGGATAGAGCCCGTAATCAAAGCGCGTCCGCATGAACTGCCAATAATTCCTTCCTTAGCTAATTATTATAATAGCATTAAATCAGCATCAAACCTAATTAGAGTATGCCAACACGATGGTGGCCTCTAAATTTGTATGGGTCATCCCCAAAATTTGGTCCTCTGGACGACCAAAATTTAGCCTCTTCAAAATTGGACCGACATTGATGCCTGACCTAACTCGAGTACGGCCGATTCAGTGGTGGCCTCCAAATTGGCATGGGCCCGCCCCAAAATCTGGCCTCTGGAACCCCAAAGTTCACCTCTTGAAAATGTGTCCAACATCGATGTCGATTTTATGTTCGAGAAAACAGTAGGAGGCTTCTTAGTAAACTAGCGGGCAATTTATTTTACAGCTAGTTTTTGTACTGTGATTAACATGACAAGTGCTCAGAAGTGCAAGGATATTTTGTCCCGTCGCGGTGGTGCAGAGGTCAAGATGCCCGACTACTGTGCCGGAACACCCGGGTACGTAACCTGGGTTCGATCCCGACCGCCGGCGGCTGCGTTTCGATGGGGGCGAAACAATGAGGGATCCGTGTGCTGTGCAATGTTAGCGCATGTTAAAGTTGCGAGGGTGGTCGAAATTACTCCGGAGCCCTCCACTATGGCTATTCTTTCTCTCTCTTAATTGTCACTCGCACCTTACCTTCCTTTTTTTCTTACGGCAAGGTGCAGGTGTCCATCGAAACAATAGTGCTATAAATACTGCGCCTCCCCCTTCATGTGAAGTGATCATCATCATCATCATCATCATCATCATTATTATTATTATTATTATTATTATTATTATTATTATTATTATTATTATTATTATTATTATTATTATTATTATTATTATTATTATTATTATTATTATTATTATTCTCACAATTAATTAGGTAGTCGCTATGGAATGGCATCATGCGTTCTGTCGCTATGATGTAAAGCAACGAAGTCTGCGTACTACCCGCTAATCATTACATCGGAGTCTCTAATATCTGCTTCACCAAAATGTCAGATTATCACTCTAGCGATACGCCCGGGACTTTGTCTCGTTCCAGCTATCTTGGAATTAGTTGTGCGATGTCAGTGAACGTCAAAGAACCATAGGTGGTCAAAATTTCCGTAGCCCGCCAGTACAGCGTCTGTCATAGCTTGAGTCGCTTTGGGACGTTAAACCCCGTAAACCAAACGAAACCAAAGCTGTTTTGGAATTATCCACTCACCCATGACGGAGGCCTGCACATATCTCTAAAGGAGTAGCTTCTGAGCAGTTTTTAGTTATTTCAGCAATATAGTTTGGTCTATAGGCGAGGTATGAAGAGGCGGTCTAATGTGGTACGAGATAGGTCTCTTCACATGTGACGAAAACAAGTAGCTTGAATATATCTCATGAGCAATACTTATCAAACACTTTTGGAGACCGAGCAAGGAACATAACGCATACCAGCGGTAAAGGATCCCGCCTGCCCTCCGTGTTCATAATAGAAGCGGTCTCCAAATTTGGTCCTGCTGAATAGGTGCCCTAGAATGCAAGCGAACGTGGGACCCACGATGCCTCCGCTGACGGAGAATTCCGAGATGCCAGCCGTGAACAGGTCAATGTCGCGGACGTCTCTGCATAGAACGGGTAATGAAAGTATGATGTCACATGGCTCCTATTAGGATTCATTCGGACCCTGAAGCTGATTACATGAGGCTAACGTCATTGTGTAGCGTAGTAAGCTAATTATTTTAACTGTGTATCGAAACCTTCTTATCTTCGCACTTTCATCTGCGTACAATCTAAAAACGCTGAGTAAAAAAGAAAATTAAAGACATTTAAGGAATTATAAAATTTTAAGGACAACAATTATCTTAATTTGTGACACATATTCGGTTTCGTTAGCGTTAAATATTCTGTAAAAATGCATTCGCTTTGAATAATATTTATTTAAAAGAACATCTAAAACTAATTGTTGCATTAACCGCACCACACGTGTAGTGGGTATTGTGAACAATGGTAAAATTTGCAAGCTTGTTAATAAAGCCATGCATGAGAGGTATAACAGTGAATCTAGAAAGTTAACCACATATTTATTTCTGGTTATGAGCTTGTCTCTCTCGTAAGCATGCGTAACTCTTGTAAAAGCATCTTCGCTTATGACGAGGCTAGAATGTTAGGACATTGGGGCTTACTGGTAAAGCTGTTTGTACAGTTCGACCACGTTGTTGTCGATGTACTGTTTCAGTTGGTCGAAGGAGGTCACATCGATATTGCTGCAGAACTTGAAGTAGTCCACGTATGGTCTGATTCCGTGGTCTCGGCCTCTCTGAATGTTGATGGCGATCAGGTCAAGTCCGAAGCTTTCGTTTCTTAGCCGATACAGGTGGCGCGTTACACCGTCTGTTACAAATCTGGCAGCAAAACACCACGTGGTTAGCACTGACGTGATCAGGACGTTCAAGGACATTGCATTTACTTTACAATATGCTACTATGGTACTGGAAGAGATAGGGAGAATGACAAGAAGTACTTGACTAGGTGTTCGCTTCTCTGACCCCTTCAGACCAAGCTAAAAGTTCGCCTCAGATATCTACAATGAATGTGTTTTTTTCGCTTAAGAAGCAGAAATAACTTTGGTACCAGAACTGCCAGCCCCATAAAGTGGATTGATTAACCTTCGAAAATCCTTACAGGCGCCCCAGAACTATTCTGATTCTGATAGTTTCTTATGAGAAGAGTCTGGAACGCACTTTCGTTGGAAATGTGGACAATATAGGCATAGCGGTTGATGTATCGATACATACTTGTCGAACCTCTGCGCCCGCTGCTTGATCAGTCCCAAAATGACGTCATCCAGGTCACCGTAGTAGAAGTTGAAAGGGAAGAAGTAATTGTCTTGGAGGTCGAAGGTAAAAAGCCCATTTACTGTGTCTCTAGAGAAAGCAAATGTCAGAATAACATCTTTTGTTTTCTCTTTCGAGCATGTAGCAAGCTTTTGCAGGTGTAAGCATAGACTAAAGAGGTTGAGCACTTACGATCACATTCTTTCAGAACAGTAATTTCTGTATAATCTCGATATTTTACCTCAGCTTTTTCTGGCACACAACGCATGCGGGTAAACAGCGGCATGTTTTTGTCTGCACCTTCATTCCTGGTGCTAATCAGCACTGCTAGTGTTAAAGGGGGACATGGGTCTTAAAATGGTCTTAAAACATGGCATGACACACCATTCTTTAAAAGTTTGACTTTTGATTTCTAAATTATATTGTGTTGTAAGTTTAAGCTACTTAAAGCGAACACATATTATAGAGATGTGGTGAAACATGTGATGTTGCCCGCCAAAGTCATGAAAAAGTGGAAAAAGTTCTAAAAAAAAAACACTGTTTTTTTTTGGGGAAAAAATAATGATTTAGAACAACACAAAATGTGTTGCCTCTTCAACCATACTCAGTGTAGTAATCACGATAGCTTCTTTTGTACGGTCAACCAAATCTAAGGAAAAGATTGACAGTTGAACTTTGCTGAGCTACTGGTTCACGTCGGGGAATTTGACATTGATGGATCGCTTACAGCAGGAAGCTTCCGTTGATAAGCGTGTGACCCAGGCGAAATGCTGCTGCAGCGAATTCGTTGATCATGGTGGCGTCAACGGTAGGGTCGTACGTCGTGAATCCGGAAGTTTTGGGCACCAGCTGGAAGCTAGTCATGGCAGCGGGGCCTATCACCACCGGCAACCACTCATTGTACACGATATGCTGGAACTGTGATTCCACGATGCGTCTGGAAAATGAAAAAGGACATGCAAGGTCTTTGATGACCAGTGCTGTGTGGACTATGAACTTTGTTCATGCTTGAGGAATGTTAGAGTAAAGCTGAAATCTGGGAGACTTGGTATGCATTCATACTGGGGAGCAGCGCAGTCCCCCAGTTGAGGGAAGGTTAGTATTTAATGCTTGATGTGAGAAACCGTGTTTTTTCGCTAGCGCTTTCTGGCCACAATGTTTGGCGTCATTGCGAGAAAGATTTGCGAAGTGATAAAGAGGCATGAGAGAGTGACTTTCAGCCAGCATCCCATAATTTATTCTTTCTCGTTTTCTAATAACTTGGGGAACAACCAGAAAGGCAAGTGTTAAGTCACAATTTCGGCATCCGGATTAATTAGTGGCTTTCAATTTTGTCTTTCTCACAACCCATACTAGCTGAACAAAAAAGCAAATAGAAATTTGTACTGACCGGGACATACGGATATCTAGAAATTGCACCACCACTCCAACATTTTGTTCTGGTCTTTCGACTTTTCCTACACCATCTACCATAATATGGAGGCAATATTTCTTCCTTGGTTGTTTTATAATTTTAGCGATAAAGGTTCAATGCAAAAACACAACACATATTTGCACTCAAGGTTTCCGCAAGAATTTTGCATCTGCACTACAGACTAGTAGCAGTTCAGTTCAATGGTGTTTCGAGCTGCAAGATCGCCTAATTAACAACAAATATTAACGGGAGGACGTTCACTCGTGTGTTGAGTGAAGTTCTTGGGATTGTGGATAGGATATTCTTCATTAGTCAGTTGCTCTTTCACTATCAGAGGGCGCGTGACATCTCTATGGTGCCACTTGTAACGCCGCTCTGTTCCAACCACTGAGTGTGACGTGTGACGTTTGGCGACAGTATGCGTGACGTCACTACTTGTTGACCAATAAGTGTGGACTAGTGTCACGTCGACGCGGCAGAACTGAAACACGCGCTACAAAATTTGTTCGTACAGGATCTGTGTGACGTATGCTTTTTTGCTCCCGATAGGCTTTGCGCGCCAGTCATGGTCATGCCACTTGCATTTTAATAACACTGACTGCAAGGACGTGCGCTATGAATATCTGCACTCACAAAGACGATATATTGTGTTAATAGATCACTTCTCGTTCAAAAAATCTTCTTATTCGCTGTGTATTACAAGCGAATTTACTTAAATAAAAATCAGGGGAAAAGACTGCAATCTGCCTCACACTAGCCACGCGGGTGAAATAATGAGAAGCCGAGTTTACGAGGGCCTTTTTATAATCAGCTATGCATAGTCATGCTTTCCAACGAAGGAATTGTATATAGGAGACAATTTTACGTAGCTGTTGTCTTGCGCTCTAATTCAGAAATTCAACAATTATTAAACTCGACGTTTTCACGTCCGATTACCGGATTAGATACATTCCCAAGTAATACCTCCATTTCTCTGAGCACGAAAAACTTGTTAAAATTTGAAGTCATTTTCAAAACCACTGAACCATTCGTTTCGTGCTATAGGTCCACCTGTATTCACTTTGTTTTCCTGTGTTACTTTTGTAAGGATTGCTATGCTGTATCACTACATTGTTGCATCATTATTGCCTCATTACATTTCTTCCAGCTAGGTTTCGGTGCTTAATTGATGCGTTATAGTATAGGCTGCCGATTTCTCTGTAGATACTCTGTTCGACGCTCCCGCCTCCTCACCTTCCCGTTTCATAAGACGTCAAAGTCGGGTTCTTCGAGTAATTAAGTAATACAAATTATTACATAAGGACCGTTACAAATGCCAACAGAATTTTTAATTCAGCTTCATGTATAAAAAAAAAACGACCTATTTGTTCCAATGGCCCATGCTTTCATTTGCAGAGAGGCAACGGGCTCGAAGCAATCAGACGGCAGAAAGTTGAAGGAAATATTGTTTTCAATGCACATAAGCAAAAGCAAAAAAAGAAAAAAAAAAGACACGAGATAAAAAAGCAGCTTCGTGAAAAAGCTAGACAGGGCTGCTTTTCACGGTTTTTCTTCCTTGCCTCTGAAACGTCGAGTTCAAGATGCATGTCGCTCTACTTTGAGTGATGACGTTTTGTAAATCTGAAGTTTAGGTGCGTGGCACTATAACCCATAAAGCAACTTCAAGATAATTCTTGCATTATATATGGATATGCATTGGTATTTAAGCATTGAGCTTTCGAGCTAGCACGTTCTTTTGTGGTAGTCTTAAGAGGTCCGAAAGTCACAACAAATTCGTCTCAGCTGCGTACCTTGTGACGAATAGATTTTAGATGTGACTCGATTTGAGAAGCGCTTCTGAAAGGATAATTTCGATGGCTTTCTTTGCCACTATTAAGAGCGAGTAATCTATATTGACTAGGAGGGTCACTACTTTGTACGCATCGCTCACGCTCACGAAGAATTCCCGAGGACACCTGTTCAGTACCAAAGATTGAACTTCGGCCCTTCAGATAGCCATTTTTCTTGCGATAACGCGCCAGTCACTGTATTTTGTAGATATATAGTCCTTAAGATTGTTTTTCAAAATTGTGTTTTCAAATCGCATATTCAAGGTAAACGGGAAGAGCGCAAATTTATCATACTCTACTTTAACCACATGTTTTACGAAATATTATTGCCCTTTTTCTTTTGTAATTTCTTTATCACGTTGCTACAAATGTACGTGGATTTACTTATAATTTAATTTTGTTTTGAGTCATTTAACAATGTGTGTTTTAATAATCACTCCTTACAAACTCATCATTGCTTATGTTTTCTTTTATTTCTTTCTAAAAGACCGAAATTTGATTGTTTTTGTGTGCCTGTCTACTCAATGTTTAGCCTTATTCTTTGTTATTTTCATTGGGGTGAGAAAAAATTAGCTGTGGCTTAGCTAAGGTTAAGCCTGGATATCTCAAAGCGGAAAGCGTTCCTCCCGCCCTTCTGGTGTTTCAGCCGGTCATCTAGCCTTGCGCTTTTCATATCTTCGCTGCTTTTTAGCCAACTCCCAAGCTACCCTTTGTGGATCGGTGCTTCTGCGCCGTCCGACTGTTGCTTTTTCTTCCATGGCGAGTGTCTGAGCCTGTTCTATGAGCAAGCGTGCCTTGTCGAGCAGGAGAAGCGGCGGCGCACATGCGCAGTAGCGCGAGGCGGCGGCGAAAGGTCAGGCTATAGTCAGGCGATGGAGCCAGCGGCGGCAGCGGCGACGACGGCCACCTGCGCCAAGCATGACGTCACTCGGTTTCGCGCATGCGCAGAAGTGGCAAATCTGAGGCTCCGGCTCACGCGAAGCGCGGTTTTGACGAGCCTAGAGACGCTTTTCGCTTCAAAACTGTTATCGTGTTTGGTTTTTTTTTTTTTTTTTTTCATATGTGTTGAATAATTTGTCTGCGCTTTAAAACCTGAATTCAATGCCTCTCAATATGCTTCAATACACGGACTATACTTCGATCGGAGGAAATAAAAGACAACACTCTAGAAGAAAGAAAACTGAGAGAATCGGGTCTTTGTGTCCGGCAAGTGCATACTTACTTTGTTACTTGGAATAGTGCTTCGTCGTTTGCGTTCACGTTCTGGGCGAAATACGAAGCCAGCAGGTTGTGGTGCCGCAGCCATATGATGTGAATGGACGTGAGGGCCGGATGCTCGTTGACTCTCTCGTCACCTCGAGGGAAAAGACGTTATTCAAGAGGCAAATTACTAGGCTCCAAAAATCTTGGCAAATTCCACGACGAAATACTGTCGTCTCTATTAAAGCTACACAAGTTTGTAAAAAGGGACAAGGTTCTTGAAATGAAAAGGATAAATCTTTCACAAAAATTAAACAATTCTGAGAGTTCTGAACTTGGGTGGGTGCAATATTATTTAGACTCCCAGAAAATTCAGCCACACCAGTTGTATCCTAATTGTAATCCTGATAAATTCTAGTGAGAATGCTTTGATTTTGTTCCATTTTAAGAGGTATTGAAATTCAAGAACGTCGTAAAATGTCTACCCGGAAGAAGAGTTTCGAACTAATATTTTTATAAATATACGACGTCACAGACTTTGAGAGCCTGGTTAATGAATCGCTACACTAATATTTTAAGTATAGTCAACGCTGTTTTCACCCAGCTCAAACAGGCCGAAGGCTGATCTGACTCAAGCACTGAAATATGTACTCTGCTGTGGATTGTTTTAAGAAACGAAGGGAAATGTCGAGCCTTTGATACCTTACAGATGAGCATAATGAGACTATGAGAGCACCAGGAAAGAAAACTGAATAGGAATTCGCTGATGATAATTGAAAAAGGCAGTTACCAGCACGGAAGCAATACTGTCCTTTGCTTGGGTTGCTGCACCGATCTCTGGTAGGATAGAAACTTCGAGGAAGAAGAGCGCCAGCACCGTTAACCTGCTGGTACTTGAGCAGTCCTGCAAGGTATAGGAAACGGTTCTTTGCTAAATTTCAACCGGCTGTAACTTATCCTAGTCGTCATGAAAACCGAGTAAATCTACATGGGCCCCTTAAGTTTGCACCATTAGCGTAATAATCTGTAGAAATGAATTGTGGGCGAGCTGTTACATGATATATTGGTTAAAGCGCAAGAGGTGAATCAAAGGACGATGGCCGAAATGGACACGGACAAATGTCCCATCTCATGCACTTCAATTCAAGGTACCATAATATGCCGCGCGGCACTGAAAACTCAAAATCCTCGAGGAATTTAGAATGTATGAAACATCTCCTTTTCTAGCATTTCATAAGTGGAATTAACAGCTTTTGGTCGTTGTAATGACTATATGAAGGCAGAATCGCTCAGGACTGTCTACTTTAAAATAGATATCCCCTATGAGTTACGCCGTGTTTTCACTAGCAGGCCTCAATGAACGCACTGATGAAGTACAGGTTAAGACACTGCTTTATACCCTTGACCGAATATTTAGAGGAAACCCCCAATGAGGTGTAGATTTGTAATAAGGGAGTAATTACTCCTTGACATCGACCTAAGCGCAGCCATACGGCTACAGAGGAAAACTTTCTTTATACCGTAGGAAAAGGAGCAAGAGAAATATACAGCCCATTTTCCTTGTCTGATTATGACGGTAAGAAGTAGGACTTAATCAAACAACGTTTCGACAATTACTTCATCACTGCACGTAATACATGACACTGGTTGTTAAGGTACACAAAAGCTAAATAAAGTATTGAATATGTAAATCAGTGTCAGGGCAGTCTAGCGCGAGTACTGTTTCATTATGTATTCACTGTAGGACGCGTGTCCTTTGTTCGACCAATTCATTTCTAATTGTTCAACTTCATTGAAATTTAGCGAACTTCGTACTGAAATGTACGAAGCACATATATATGTATATACAGGTGCGAAACTTTAACTTACACATTCAGAGAAACTTTAGAAATCAGGCTAAATTGGAGTATACCATGCTCCATTTTCCGCAATGTGTTTAATGCAGAAAATTCAAGACTAAGCATACACGAGCCCATTCCCTTTTCTCCTATAATTCGGGATTTCTTTTAGCAGCCAATTTTATTTTACAGTGCTTTGATCTATTTCTTGACAGGTTATGACCAACAAACAGGCCTTGTTAGATACTAAATGCCCCACATTGCAGTGTATGGTGTTAACCAGTTTGGCAGAAGCTGCGGACCCATCACGATTTCAGGGGACAGGTTCGCAGCGCATCATGGCGATTCGCATTACACTACTTCATATTTAAAAATCAGCTGCATTCTAATACTGCTTTGATAGGGGGCTAGTTAGCGAACTAAAAATATAAATTTTATTTTTAGATAAAGAATTTAACATAATATAAACGCTTATTCGACAACTAATGCATGGATTAAGCTTTTACTCAGTCGAAGAAACACAGGCCCGAATCAAAATACGACAAAATATTCTATAGTTCCATCGTAAACGTCAAACTTTCATGTACTACTGTAGTACTCTTTGTAATGTATATAAGTATTCAGTACTTTTCTACCGCAACCGACAAAATTATGATCCTACAAGGGAAAGTTCTTTTGTCACAACAGAACTACCCTATTGTGAAAATAGAACTGATACCCAGTCGAAAAGAATTGACAGAAAGTTTTCTGCGGTTTCTTTTCGACTGATTAACGCTTAACGTCTCCTACTTCTACTCCTGATATGCCCTGAACTGCAAGCTTCTTGCAGGCGCCGATGTGCTCGATGCGGCAGCCGTATCGCGCTGAAGTGTTCTCACTTTTAGCTAAGGAATGAATATGTCCCCTTTGCGATACCAACCTCCACTAAGGAGTCGCAGTCTTGTGGTGTCATTTTGACTACTGCCGTAGATCTGAGAAGCATCGATGTAAGACGTCAAGATGTCCTGTTGCTCCCTGTAACCTGAAGAAAAGAGGAAGTGTGAGTTCACATTGCGTGCTCTCATTAGGCGAGCACAATTCTTCTTATTTTAGTTTTCACGGTATTCGAGATCTCAGCGTCTCTGGTGCTTATAAAACATGTACTGCACTTATTAACTGGGGACTGTAAAAATTTTCATTCTAGAGCTTGCTTTGGAGAGAAAAAGTTATGAAGAGAGGCAGACAGAGAAGTGAATCCAATTATAATCTTCTTTGCTTCAGCACACTATAGTGTCGGGTGGGCAGATATGTATTTTTATGGACGCACGCCAAGCATTACGGCAACATTACCAACTGTTCACAGGTCTTAAACCCTCTATTGCGCAGCGCGATGGCTTAGTGGTTAGCGAGATCGACTAGTGAGCCGAGACATCCTTTAGCCTGGCTGCAGTGACTGCGCTGGCAGCGTTTTCATGGAGGCGAAAAGCAAGGTAACTACTGTACAATGTGCGCGCATGCCGAAAAACCACAGGTCGAAATTACTGAAGCACCCACTACAGCGCCACCCATATTCTTAGTCGTTTTCTAACGGTGAACCTTATGTATCAAAGCCACCCATGCAGCTGTAAATTACGACCAGATATATTTAACCTGTAACGGCATTAAACGCTTTTTTTTTTAATTCTTGGGCTGGTTCACTTTAATGCCGAAAATATTTACAGTGTACGCATGTCAAGAAGCACCAGTCAGGCGTTTTCTTTTCTATGTGGTTTCATTTCGAAACATACATGTAATGTGCATTGCTGAAGGGAAAAATTTCTCTGAATTGCTTGTCATCAGCCAAGACGAACCTTGTTTACGAGACTGATAATTCTGGCAGCTAGAGCAGCATTTGCGTAAGGAAGAAAGAATGAGTGAAAAAAAAAGAAAGAAAGGAAGCCACGAGGAAATGAAGAGGGAAGAAGGAAAAGAAAGAGAAAAAAAAGGAAGAAGGGAAGAAAGTAAGAAGGAAAGAAAGGAAGGAAGAAATATAGAAATGAAGGAAGAAAAAAAAGAATGAAAGAAAGGAATGAAGGCAGAAAGAATGGAAGAAATGAAGAAAGAAAGAAAACCATGACCATCCGAGAACGTACCGTGTACGTAGTACTTAGTGCCAATACACTTCAAGAAAAAAAGAGGTACAGAAAAAGGAAAGAAAGGAACACAGAAAGGGAGAGGAAGAACGAGAGCAAGCAAGAAAGTAAGAATGAACGAATTAACGGAAAGAAAGCAACGCGGATACAGCTCCGCTGTAGTCATAAACATACAAAATCAGAATCATGTGGGAACATAATCCGCGTTTTATTGCAAAAGGGCATCGTGAATAGGTGGTGTTTGTAGAGTTTGGCCTCAATTAGTACGACTACCGCGTGGTGCAGGCGCTAGGTGAAAATGTGCCTAAACTTTCTGGCGACTGACGATAATTTACCCTCCTGATTCTGTTACAAGGGTTCTAGCCAACCCAGAGTAGTACGTTAACATGTTAAATATTTGTGTGAATAGCCGTACTATAGGTGTAGCAATACTTTACAGGAAGCGAATCTGCAATAAAGCTATTTCTGTACCGCTGCATAATCCGGGGCAAGATTATGCCGCAGGAATAAATTTCATCAATAAGTGATGGAAGTTTCAAAACTGTCTTATTCAGCAATGATGTCGATATTCGTAGTATTGTCGCTAGGCTGTTCTATATCATCGAATAATATATACACTCGGCGTATACGTCAAGCACAGCAACTGCAAGTGACGACTTTTTACAAGGCGCAATGCTGGAAAGCCAACTGAACCTGCTTCAAGAACTGTTTATTGACCTCTAATATTTCGAAACATAGTGCCGATTAAGAAATTGAATAATGCCCCACACATTTGCAGGTATGTGTTTCCAATTTCTACATATAATATTGCGCATTAAATTGAAGCTAAAAGTAATTGTTCTGCTACCGACAAGTGCTATCACGTGCATGATGCACGCTATTGTGTACAACTAACCTGTACAGTCCGCTCAGACACTTATGGGCGTTTAAATACAAATCCACAAGTGTACAAAACGCACCCTGGGGAATAACACGCCAGAGAGCGGAATTTTATTATCAATACGCATTATGTGAATCTTGCATAAGGCATGCAAGTATTATTTCGCTCAACTACATTTCAGCTTTCAATGTCTAGCTGTGATTCATATATTTCTGGAAGGCATACTTACATGAGAGCCTAATTACCTAGAGAAATTACATGAGAGCTCAATTACCTGTAGACAAATTTTTGTGGTGTTTACACCTTCAAAAAGATGATATAAAGCCAGTGACCAATGAGCACTTACCTAGCTGGCAGCGGCTGCAAGGCGCCGACCTTGGGACGTTCATACAGGTCTTCCCAAAGCGAGAGAAGAACGGATCATCGGCAGGGATGTCGATGGAGAAGCACTCGGACATGTTCCGCGTAGCCGGAGAACAGCAGTCGATCACATTGTTGGGGTCTGTACAGAAGGGTGGTATGCACTGATGGCAGAGGTTGCTAGAACACAGTGGACTATATTTTGTTATCAACGCGAAAGCGTTACTTCGCTATGTTCACAGATTTCTGTCCGCAGACCGTGTCCGCAGACTATGTCCACAGACCACGTGCGCAAAATCATTACTGATTACCTCTACCACTTCTCAATTACTCACATCTACTGCGAACACGATTTTGGGGAAACGTTCTCAGGGCAGAAATCTGTGAACATAGCCAAGTAATGCTTCCGCATTAATAAAAACACTGGGCAGATAAATACCAGAACAAAATCCATTTCTTTATAAAGTACAAATGAAAGATGTTTCAAGGGCAGTATAAAATTCCGGCATTAACTGAACATGTTTGAGCGCTCATGACACTGTAGAAGGAATCAATATCGAGATGATTGTTTACGTGCAAGTTAAAACTTTTCATTGCCACGCCTCATGATGCCACGTTGTTTCATTTTCTCGTACGAATTATTGTATAAGAAATAATAAGGTCAGCGTGACGTCATTTCTTAGGGTCACTCGCTAGTTCGCCGTGAGAAGTCAACCCCCTCCCTTTTTTTTTATAAACAATTCCCTGAATCGACGACAGACGAAGCAGGCGAAGGAGGTACGCGAGGACATTACCGAGTATTTATGAAACCTCTCGTCGCTGAATAACTTTTTGATAAACCATGCTTCGCCAACTAGCCCAGCAGCGTGTTTTGTTAAGGGATCTTTCTTTTACTGCGGGCCCTTCATTTTGCTTCATTCGTCCAACCAGACACCTTAATGATCGTGAGTCTGCGCACGTCCTGTGTATTTCTTTCCGTGTCCGCGTGATTTATGTAGCACTGAATAACATGGTAAGAATCCCTATACAATAGGGTCCAATGTCAATGTCCGACATCTTACTCACGGTGAAAATCGTTTTGGAGGCCATTAAAGAATCAATATATAATGATGTGAATGGCCAGATATTGATCAAAAGTGGCAAAGAACGGAGCTTCAAGATCACCTTGAGAACACCCCTGTGTGCCATAACTGAGTAATATCACCATTCCTTTTCCCTGTTTCTTATTCTATAATGAACGCTTAACCATTTTGATATTTAAAACGAAAACATGAAGGGAACAAATATAGAGAACCACCTACTTCCAAGGTTGACAATCTCCTGTGGGTCAGGTTCTAGCGGCGCTAGGGCAAAGTCGTGGTCGATGAACTGTCCGAGCTGCATCACCATGTGCGTAATGTCGGTGGCAGGGTTGTTGGCGTCTGGATGAACCGTGTAGGATATCTTGCGTGCATTTGGCAAAGGAGCTCCGCTCGCTGCCACTCGGGGTTTGCTGATTCCTGCAAGTTACCGATGGGAGAAGCAGCCGTCGAAACCGAAGATAGTGTGCCGCTCTTCAGTTACGTGGTGTAAAAACAATAATGGTAGCAAAATCCGAAACGATGGCTCATAGATCTGGGCGCTACGGCGTTGAACTGTAGGGAATGTCAGGACTGCATCCAGTGCTCTGGCAGAAGTGTACATTGGCGCCAATTGATATACAGTCCCGTAAATAGAACCCCGATGTATGAATCTGTTTAGATTGATGATGAAAGTGCGCACATTGGCAGAGTTATCTCAGACAGTCAAGCCAATGGCGGACTTGTTAATAGAGGACCGCAGCAGGTAGCCCTTTGTGCCGCCAACTCGGCAAGCTTCAAACTATTGCTATACAGCAATTGATATGAGCATGAGTGATCGTTAGTCAGCGAATATGTAGAAAATTTTATAGACTTGTAAGAAGTCAGTGGGTAGCATCCCTAATCCGAGATTATACTGGCCTGATGTTCCCGTACATGTTGTACGATATTTTGCAAACTTCTTCCTTACATGAGGAGGACAGCATTGTTTCCAGTCGATTTTGCATTGGCTGAGGATTGGCATCCAGTTTTATGTTGACCTGCAGCCATCATATGGTAGAGGTCGGCTCTATTCCCTCAAAACTTGCATTGCGGTGTAAATACCCCCGGCTATATGACAGTGATGGTTAGGAGGTCTTAATTTTTGGTTTAAAGCCGACGCCATCACCGCTCTTAACTTGTGGCTAGCCCTTCCGTTCAGGAAGCATAACGAAGTCGTTCCACTCCGAGGTTTTGGAAAACCTCTACGTATTCTGTAAGCGCACTAAATAATTCAAAACCGAGATATTGATGCCAGGATACCCAGGGAAAGGCTATGACAGAGGCATACGTGCTCATTCATCGTTATACCCAGTCTTATTAGTAAATTAACGTGTTCACCAAGAAAGTCTTGATCAGTGACACTAAAGGAACATCGGCAAGCATCGGCAACGTTTGCCGTTATCTAAATGCCTGCGCAAGGTTGTGCATCCGCACTCATGTCAGTTGACTTAATTGCTGACCCTGCCACCGTTTATGGGCATATGCTCAGTTTTTGGGGTGGAGAGGGACGTACCGTCGCTGTACGCGGGACTCAGGAGGCGAGTCATACAGGAACCGGCCCGTCCCCAACCCGGATTCTGAAGATTGTTGCAGCTGCCGTCGGCTTCACGGTACATCTTGGTTGGACTGCATGACAGGCTGGGCTGTGGGCAGGCGGTGGCCAGCGCTGAACCAGACACGCTCGCACCGGCCAAGTTATTGGTGTCTTGCCGGGCTTCTTCACCGTCAGTGCTGGGGGACGAGGGGAAAAAGTAACTCTGAAGCGAGGTTCATACTCTTTACATCCAGTGTGCAATATTATGCTGTTTGAGAGTTTGGTTGCAGCCATTCGATACCAAAACGTTACATATTCCTTTTTTATATACACCGAGGACGTTAAAAAAAAAAGCAAAGACCACCGTTTTTGCTTACAACATAGAGATACCATGCTCCGAATAACGCCTTCAACAGACTTAAAGTTCAAGTCAGTAAGCGTTCTCAAAGTTCATGTGAGACTGAACTGCCAAGAGGGCTAGAAAGATTAAATCAAGAGAAGGAAACGAGACCATTTGTAAGACGAACAACCTGCTTTAAATATTCGTAACGGGTTCTTTCAAATTTACTCACCTGTACGCCGCGTTGTCATTAGCTAATGGTTATGAACTGTGGTTATGAATGCCGATCGTACTTTACGCAACCTCGTTGGCTAGTCGTCAAAACTATTAACGAGCAATTATTGGACACACCCGAGGTGTCTGAGCTTCATTGGTGATACCCTATCTGACAGTGTTTTGTTTGATTTTGCATACACTTTGGTCTTTATAAGTTTCCTGGTTACCTCGTGCGTTTTTTTCGTTTTCGGATACTAATTCTAGTCTACCACTCTTTCGTTGAGCCCCGTTTCCAACAAAACTATTTACATCAGGTGTACGCGTACAGTTAAGGTTCAAAATTTCCAACAAAACTGCTACAACTTTACTACTGTTGAAAATACGGCTACAGCTCAGAATACTACAGCCAGTGCAACGCGTATACTATAACTGGGATATTATTGCCACGATCTACGGCCCTATGCTCTCCTTAACAAATATGTCCAGGACGCCTGAGGTGTACCCATGGCCATTAGCTCTGTAACCGGCCAGTAGATGAAGCGAACACTTGTTTTGGTAAAAAGAAGCTGTCAGGTATTCCTCGTTCACGCTTAAAGTGCTCTCCACCCTCCCAGGACAAAAATTAATTGCAATACATCTCCTACCCGAAGTTCATCGAGCTTGTAATATTAAAACTATTGGTACCAACCTCCTGAGTAACTCCCTGGTTGTCTCTTCGAAGAGTCTGGCCACCTCTGCATTCTGCACTGCATCCTTGGTTGCTCGTCGTGAGTGGGCGTGTCGCTCGGAGGCGTATGGACAGCCGCTGGAAGACGTGCGCGAGACTCCAAGGCCTGCGAATGCAGGAGGAAAGGTCTGTCCCTTTGCACTGCCCACAAGTGCTGTGGAATATGGGGAGTTTCTTAAATCGCAGAGAGCGCCAACACGAACATCATACCTCAGTTGCTAAGCACAGAATCGACCGATGGTTCTTCAGATTTTTTACAGCCGTCATTATTCGCCTCACCTAAGAAAAACGCTCTGAAAAGGTGAATACTTCTTGGCCTCTTGAGACATGGTACATACTGAATTGGGGAGGTTACGTTTTCTTCTTTTTCTTGGCCCTTTGAAACATGGCATCGTCATGTCATCACGTCGTTCTGTTTCTGTTGTGTCGCCGTGTTTCATCGCTTGTCATGTCACCACGTAACATTCGGTTGGAGATGCAGGTCATCCCCATCTTCGCATTGGGGCATCGACGCCATCTGTAAGCCGGGACCGTCGGCCGAAAACCCGTGGCGATCGCCTCACAGCTCCGCCCACCCTTTCTGCTCAGACCCGACCAGCCGCTCTCCATAGCCTCGTCAGCAGCCCTGACCACAACACGTGATGATCAGGAAGAGCCCAAAGCCGACCCGACCGACCCCACGCCGAAGCAACCTCACGACCATTCGAGCGAAGGCAGCAACCCCGCGCAAGCCGTCCGGCGTGTCCAGGGGCCTTGGCCTTCGGCAAACGGTGAACATTGGACCTGATTCTCCGAGGCAAGCACTCATCCCATCTCGCATTCATTGTGGTGACAATCATTTCATCTTCGAGTCCTCCGCTGTGTTCATTTGTCCAATCATGCGTTGGATTACGAGCAATCGATCGGGGCGATCGCTCGGTGACCCTGGGTCATGCTACGTAGACGACGAAGCGGGCAGTGGCGCGGGGCGGAGTGCTCGCGCTAGGCTCGCTTTTTTTATTTATTTGCAAGTACTGTTAGCCCTTGCGGGCTGTTATCCTATTTCATCATCATGTCATCACGTCGTTCGGTTTCTGTTGTGCTGCCGTGTTCCATCGCTTGTCATGTGACCGCGTAACAATATGTACGTTTACATGACCAAAACAAAAAAAAAAAGCGAAATATGGCCTCGCTGTTATTAGCCCGTGTCCTCCGCCTCTTCCTTTTCTGAGGCGTATCCACTGAACCTTTGCCGAAAGATGTGATTCGCCAGAAAAAATGACCATCACTTTGGTCGTTCCGTGCCCACTTCCACTCGATATGTGCCTCTAACACGGTGTATTTCGAGAGATTGGGGGTTATAATATTGCCATGGCTACTTCCTCTTTAAATTGTTGCATATATTTATCTGGATTGCTCTTTCAGAGCAGGACACCATGGTCGAATAGCCAATGCTTTTATCAGCATTGTGTACTTTTGACGCATAATTGTTTCGGCCCAAGGTGCTGCTCAACGACGAGAAGGCGGAGAAGAACGCTCGGTATGAGGCAGCTGAATGGTTGAAGCGAAGGTGGGATGCCGAGGTACAAAAGTTAAATGCAGAAGCAAAGTGCTGTAAGTGTGCGGAGGAAGCCGAGCTTGAATGTCAATAAGTTGCCCACGATCCGAAACGCAGGGCTGAAGCTGAGTCAGTCTTTAAGGCCTATGAATGTCAGCCAAAGCATCAATGTCGTTTAACAAGGCGCAAATAAGACGGTGTGATCAAGATAGCATCAGAGCAGCAACAAATGAGGGATGCGCGCACGCTATCTCGTTTAATATTAAAGGGCTGATGACAGGGTCGTTCGATGTATCGCCGTTTTATACTTCTGTGAATAATATACAGATCTGTGATTCTATTCGCAAAGTTTTAGTGCCTAGCGAGCGGCGCGTATTACAAAAGAATTCGATAGAAAACGGTATCGGAAAGCTCCCCCCACCGAGAGCGACCACCATTTTGAAATGCTCGTGTGATATTAGGAACAAATACGCGATGGAGCATGCAGGCTGCAGTACCGAAGGACACATTCTTTTTTCTGTGACACCGACCTTGGGAACTTGCAGGCCAGAAAGCTGATTTCGATATTAATAATAAAAACTCATTTTAAAAATATCTACTGCACCGAATGAGCTCAAATTTCCGGGATTTATAATTCAAAGTGTGTGGAGTGAAATACAGTAATCAGTTTATGCTGAATATTAGCTGTCATGACCCCTTTAAGGCGAGGCTTAAACGTCGTCCTAATTTTTATGACTGTGGTACAGGAAAAGCTATGTGTATGTTTGTCTCTGGAGCGAGATCGCGAGGCGTATAAGTATCTAAGTATATATTAGTATACATCACACTGATTTTCGTTTTAGCCAGGCTAACAGTGCCAAATGGCGGATTAAGTTGAATTACTGTGGACTGTGACGGATTGAGGACGGTTGTGATTGTGGACGGTTGTGGACGGAGCAATTCTTATTGGCTTAAGATGCATTATGGTAATTTCCTGAGGATTAAAAATAACATTGTGATGAATTGGTTAGGATTAGGATTACAGTTAAAATTTCGATTAGAGTGCATTACACTGCAATAAAAGTAGATGAACGTGAATTAGAGCCTTGAAAGAAACGTCCATGCTTGCTCCTTCACACTAAACAGTAGTGTTTTGTGCCCCTGCACCTTTAGCCCTCTTCGCTATCTCGCTCGTGGCGTTGTGTCTCAATTTCTTCATCGTGTGCGCGAAAGGCTAATGCCTGGAATCTAATGGTTCCTTTAAAGCGAGCTCAGCCATTATTTACTCTGCGGGCAGCCGAGGAAGCAAAACAACGAACCGATAAAACAGTGCTTTTTAATGGCTTCCTAGTGCTATGCGTGATGGAAAGTAGGCTCGCTCTACTCACGCGGATCGATGCCAGAGTATAGAACAACAATGTCTGTTTATTTCTGACCGAGAGGACGATTTGCGGCGTAGCACGACGGAGCTGCATCGCAGGATAAAGACCTGGCGGCATTGCGTAATGGGACACCTTCAACTTTTGGAACTTCCCTCTCGAACAAATGTCATGCGTAGGGAGCGTCAGCTGCGTCACCCAGTCGCCGGCTGACTCCGTGGCCAGTGCAAAGTTGAGCAACCTTTTTGCAGTGGGAGCTGCATCTCTTAATGTTTATGGACGTTTAAGGAAGCTCTCTGGGGAAATCACTGAGACACGGGCGATGAGGCCCTCTTAATAGTCGCCGCCGTGGGCTCTTGTGTTCTGCGCATGTGCGATGGCATAGCGCACCAATTTACAGTTATCGCTCCCACGCTCGCCTGCAGTTGACGCTAGAAACAACGACTGAGTGAAGACTAAAACGGAACAGCGGAAATGGCGGATTTCATTGCGCTCTTCAATTATTCTCGTGTTTTGACGCATACGTAGAACAAAAGACCGTGGCCTGGTGAATGTCTTGTATGAACCGCTGTCGTCGCCTCAATGTTACGTTACGCGCCCCGTGATTTGAACATAACATGCAAAAAATACAAGAGAAAAAGAGAATCCGGTTGAGAACACTATTAATACCCATGGAGAACAGCGCTGGTCAAGTCCCTAGCCCCTGCATTATGCGACTAATCTATCACCGCGGTTTTTTTTTTTTTTTATTGCACGTAAATACTTTCAAAAACGATACCATGAGCAGCTCAGGCCTCCAACTGCCGGGCTGCATAACGAGTGACCGCTATACACAAAAACAATTTGTCCCCATTATACAAGTGAAATTCGCAGGACGTCGCCAGGTATGCGGCTCTTCCCCACCGAAACGCGCTGCTTTCGGAATAGCGACTTCGACGATCGTGAAGACTCGGCGTGGCGTACATCAGGGAGAATTGATGTGTGCAGTTTAAAGAAGAAACCTAGCATTAATGGGCCCTATAACGTGTCAATGTGTCTAACACTGACCGACCTTATCTTTTATTTTTTGTTTTTTAGCTCGGCCACAGGGGTGCAGTGATTAGGGCACTCGAGTACGGAGCCCAAGAATGCTGGGTCGAATCGCGGCCGTTTTGGCCACTTTTCGATGGAGGCGAAAAGCAAGGCGCTCGTGTGCTGTGCGAGGTCAGTGCACTTAAAAGAACCCCAGTAGGCGGAAATTCCGGAGCCGTCCACTACGGCATCTCTAATAACTTCAGTCGTTTTGGGGCGTTATACCCTATAAACCAAACCAAACCAAGGTAAATAATGTTTTTACAGTAGATTCAAGGCACATTCGATTTAACGCTCTTCAAGCGCTACTGTCTAGAAAGTCATCATAAGGCTGCCAGTACAGCACTAAAGGGAATAAAGCCTCAATAAGGACTTGGGTCATCCGACTTTTGGAGAGGCTCGGGAAATTGAAGGTGTGTGCAGCATACATATGAAATCCACAGTTCTTCCGCGAGCCTGCCCTGTCGGTGCGAATAGGTAAAAGAAATGAGCAACGAGACGCCGAATAAGCACGTCTACTAAAAAGGGGTTCTTTGGACCTTAGAAAAATACGCAAAACAAGTTGGTGCCCAAACAACTGAACAAGGCCTACTCGCCACTCTAGGAAAAAGACAGGCTGTAACGGCCAATGGGCTCCTATTGAGAGCACCACAAGAAGGTTGCGAATGTTCTGAGCATTTATTGCGTCTTCATTCTCTCACAATGCAGAACCTGCAGGGACCCAGGGAAGCTTTGCTACAATAATGTTTTGCAGACTTGTGCCGTAGCAAATACCGAGAATTCCTTACCCTTCCAAGCCTATGTTTGTCGCCTCATAACCAATATTTCTCAGTTTCAATATGCTGCACTGTAGAAACACTGGTGCACAAGATTCTTTACGCAGTGAACGGGGCCACAATTTAAGCCCTAAGAAGACTTTTCCCCGTACACCATTTGCGCGACCAAAATTTTTCGGATTTGCTAAATTAAAGCCGCACCTGACACCTCACCAACCTGTTCAGTAAAATGTGAAACCTTGAGTACACTTTTTATTAGAACAAAAAAGGGGGATGGCATCACAATAGACCAAAGTCTCAATTTCACATTGAACCAGGAACAAAGCGTGAATACCTGCGCTATTAATAATGGTGAGACAAAGAGGTTCTCCCGCAGCGCGTCGCCGTCTTCATCAACTTCCGTTCCTGTTCAGGTCGGTCCTAACGCAAGATCACGCAGGCACTTGCACGTGCAAGAGAAAATTTGAACGCGTGACCGCGCCGTTTTGGGCATCCGTGCAGCGTAACAGATGCAAACAACGTTTCAGGGTGTTCCACATCTTTACCGTAAGAAAGAGCAGGGATCGAGAGCAAAGCCCGCAATATTCGCTTCTGACACACTTTTGGAAGCAGGGCGCAGCAGAGAAATACGGGCACGACAGAACACACACACACACACACACACACACACACACACACACACACACA
>JAJIZL010032984.1:55290-68334 GCA_023969395.1 Amblyomma maculatum | reverse complement strand
ATTATTATTATTATTATTATTATTATTATTATTATTATTATTATTATTATTATTATTATTATTATTATTATTATTATTATTATTATTATTATTATTATTATTATTATTGGTTGCTGCAGTAATCCGAGCCGGCAGCCGGGGAGGGCAAAACCAGGGTTTTCTGAACCAGCAGCTTTGCAAGAGACAGGCGCAGAAGCGGGGTCCAGTCCAGCGGCAGTACCCGAGTTCTTGTGCATTTTTGTTATTTTTTTGCAGGCAGTAGCAAGTGTGGTGGGCACGGGGGACAGTATTAAGGAGTTTTAGTAAGAAACGGGACACTTTCTCCTAAGGAGTAGGGTAATGCTCAGAATGATTGCCTTATCCCTGACCCATTCATCGCAGAATTTCACGTGTGAGCAATTAGCCCCGCTTATTCCCCATGCCATTGACCGCTTGGCTCCACCTATTCTGAAGCTCCATATTAGCAATTTAGAGTTGTCTTTGAAGTTCCAGCTTAATCGTGCTAATTGGTTTTGTTCATCTAGATATTTGTTTAGGTTCACAGCTCAACAGTAATGATCAAGCCTTTGTTCTCATTATTGCGAATAATAAGTAAATAAATATACCTCCTCTTTTTCTCTCACCTTTTGTTTCGCTCACAACAAATACAGCATTATCGCCTTTCTGCTGTAGTTTTGCATACAAAATATTGTTCCTCCTGCAATTGAAGTTTCAAATTAACGCCTTCTGTTTTTAATAAATATAACAAAATCGGAGGTACGCTGCAGCATCAAGAAGGTTTCCCAAATTTAGATGAAGATTCAACTTTATATCGTATTTCCCCTAACAAAAAGGTTTCTGTGCTCATACAAAAGGAATCGAGATGCTTCAATACATCTTCCTAGAAACAAAGAAACCATTCGATTTTTTAATTGCTTCTTTTATCCCAAGAAGTACAGTGAGTGAGTACTTGATAAAACGGGAATTGCCCAAGGCGTGTAGTTTGTCTAAGGAGCATCAATTCATAGTAACTGAGAAAATGCCATGCAGAATTACGACTAACAAGTCATCGGTTCCTAACAGGAAACAAGCATATACATGAGTGTCTGTATACTAACAGTAGAGCACTCTTGTTTCAGAAATAAGGAGAACACCACAACAGTACGCACAGGGTCATCCACTTCTAGCTGTAACCCGGTCACTGCTTTATAAGCAACATTACGTCTAAACTAGGTACATGTCGATGGAAAGCGATGCCAGCACAGATGGACGCGGAAGTGCTGCTTCATATGAAATGCCAGTTAGCTTTACTGTGGGGACAGTTCGCATGTATGGCGCTTTGAAAGCAGTCACCATGTTATAGCTAGAAGTGGACGAGGCTGCACAATCCTTCAATCGTCATAGGTGCCGTAGCTATAGAGTCACCATGCGCGTCAACAAAAGCTTTTCTACTACTACAGTTGGTAATGAATAAAGTGTGCTAAATTTAGATTCAAGTAAGTACGGATGATGTTGTTGTTGTTGTACTGGTTATTTTATTATATATACAGAAGGAAGGAGAAGACGTTTGCCCTTTTCTCATTCGTTTCTTTTTTTTTTTTAGCGCAATTCTCTTGTTTAAGAATATTTGCCATCCCTGGTATCTGCTATCTGATATCTGAAGCACCTGAACTGCGGTGGCGGAAAGAAATGATATTTATTACATCGTTTATCTAAGTATAAAAGGTTATTTTAGGCGTTTTTTTACAATGAAGGAAGGAGTGTTCTAAGGGGAACAAGTCAAGATGGCATCAAAAGTGCTGCCTGAGATACAGCTTGCTTAGTGCGTGAAGGAAGCTGTTACGAGATGGCGCGGTGGTCTAACCAATGTGCCCAATTTAAACTGATCTATTTGCCTAGGTCAGTTTTCGAAATCACTTGGCGATTAGTTATTCCTATTGCAAAACAAAACAACAGTATACCCATTTTGGCGGAATTCAAAACATTTGGTAATATTGCTTGTGCCTTAAAAAAGACGTGTTTATAATGGTTTGCCACAAACCTGTGCTACAGCTGCACAAGTGATGTTGAAGTCTTGAATACTGCACTTAGCTATCTTGGTTTACGGAATTAGGCATAACACAAAGAACTGAACTATTCATTAATAGCTGCTATAAATATTTAGTGGGGATTTATGAACGACCCCGCGGCGGCACGGCATGCTTTGGGCACTTGAAATATGTTTGTTCTCGAACCTGAGGAGGCAGTCCCTTTATTGACAATCTCTTGACTACCAGCAACTGGCTTTGATGCTGCCTGAGAGGTTTCATTATCACAGCAGTTGGTGTCCATTTCTTTATATATAAATTGATTTCTTTGTTGTTGTTTTTTTCTTCATTTATTTCATACTGTAGACCACTCGGCCAAAGTAGGCGGTCAGAGAGAGGGGTATGCAGACAAGTGCGAAGAACTTCAGTTCCACGAGAAATAAGAAGTTTTATAGCGCGAAAATATTTGATTAGGGTCCGAGAAAAATATTAAGTATGAGCGTATAAATGTAGACATTGTAATCTTGAATCCAAAAAGACGCTTTTTTTTTAAGGGAGCTTTTAATTTTATGTTAAGGATCTTGCAATTCGTAAATATTTTCTCAGTAAAACGTTTAGACGTTACTCACCACCAGTCTCCATCGTTAAAACCATAATAAAATTTGTAATCATCTTTTCCCAGGGATATTGGTAGAGCATAAACACAGGAGCGTTTTCCATATACAGTGTCGCGCTCGAAATTTCGGAAGACAGTCCAAATTAGGTGATAGGTGTGTAAGGCCTGAGGAGAAGAATGTTACCAAAACATACTTTGTAGAATAAAGCAATTTTACGATGCGCATTTTCAATCCTAAGTGTGTTGCTTTGAGGCGAAAACTGGATGTTATATCATGACTGAAAAAACGGCTTGCCAGCATATGTTCACTCGCAAAGGACAGCTGCTACAAGAAAACTCCCAGTTCTCTGGTTTTAAAACAAAAAAATCAACACTTTATTTTTATACGGGGATTCGAAAGCAGAGCGCAGAATGGTTTGGACAACATCCTAACCAATTTTGGTGACCTTTTCACTAAATAGTAGTAGGAATTTTAGCTCAACTGAAAACTATATACACTGGCTGAGGGAGCCCTTCGCCTCCAAAACATACTGCTTGCATAGTAAAGAGATTCTAATACGCTACATTTAGTTTGTTCGTTATGAGTTTAGCCATTCATGTAACAGCATGAAACCTGACTTCAAAAAGTGTTCTATGCAGTGGTGGAAACCTGATGCGCTGAGACCAAAATGTATTATTATTCATGTGCAATCTTATTTGCACCACATAAAGTGTGCAGGAGGAACGTAAAGAATCATGCTCTTTCATCTGTTGAGCACGTCAGAGAAATCCTCTAGATGGAAATGTTACCTACATCTTCAATTATTAATCCCGATCTATTGCATACGTGCTCATCTCAGAATATTCGCTACCTGCGTGAGGGGGTCTGAACCGCTAAATATGTGTCGCATAAACCTGTTACACTGAAGCTATTATTCGCTGGCATTAAAAATCGTTTGTGGTCCCTCTATTTTTCCCGTTGAGAATATGCTGTGTTTGTGACAGCCAAGTAGGCGAGATAAAATTCAACTCGCTCTTTCAGCAAACATAAAATTTTTGTACTGTATTACCGGAATAACCTTGTTGTTCTCACAGAACTGCGCACTGTGATTAGCTGCAGTGATAAAAGTGACTTCAGCACTCTGCCCCACAAGCCTTGAAGAGAAATTTCTTTATAAACTTGTCGTGACTTTAAACTAGCGTGTACATTAACCGCCCTGCAGTCGTCGTTAGCTTAAAGGAAGTGTTTTTTTTTTTTATAATTTCAATAATAAAAGTTGATGCTATACCCTACAACGGCTCAAAGGTGGAGCTATATTTTACGCCTTATACTATCGATTCCTTAAAGGCAAAAGCACACACCAATGTATAAAATGAATATATGCGCATATCGGGTTAAATTACTCTATCAGAAAGGCAGACACTGAAATACATGCAAAGAAATCATAATTTTTCACATTTTCCGAGAGAAAAACTAACATAAAGGAGGTAGTTGGAATGAGCTTGTTTTGCCCCACTCATGCAATAGAACTGCCTGCTGTCTTCTAGCGCTCAGTTTAAAGCCTACGCCAATAAATTAGATAGTCTCATTTATTGTCACAAAGAAAGAGAGACAATAATGTCACGAACAAATTCAGCGTCAAAAATGCTAGCCTCCGCGTCTTTAGGAAGGATGCTGCGGAAAGAGACTGAAAACACAAAATATATGTTTAGTCGCTAATGTTCTGAAACACGAAAAACACTTCCAGAGCTGAGAAAAATTGTAATGCTTTGTTTATGCGTACGTTGTCCCGCTTTTTCCGAACAATATTTTACTTTACTGGAATTATATGCCAAAGCGATACAAGAGCTTTAAATTTGTCTCGTCACGTGTGAAGGAAAGATTGCTCACCGCTTCCAAGTCTTTCACTGAAGGTTTACTGAGGGTAGCAGTGGTGCCCAACGCCATAATTAAGGCTGCAACGCACCACTTCATTCTTGTAAGGAAAGATGAGCTAGAGCCGGCAATATATTGTATACTTAGCCTGAAGAGAACACCTCCTTTTATACACGTTTTTATATGTGTGATCTCGAGAATCATCGTATAGAAATATTATATTTCGTTGCTATCCCCAGAGTTGTGCGTCAGAGCACTGTATTTTACAGTGACGTAGTGCAACGTGACTAGGTGATGCTAAATGTCAATGTTTTCTCAGATCTTTGAAAATGACAGCTCATCCATTGTTTTCCGTATTTTTCGCACAATACACACCGCAGTGAAAAACGGCTCTAAATTTGACCTTATATATATGCGTTGTACCTGCACCTGTGAAGATTTTGGCTTGAACAATTCGATATATTTAAAGTCTGCTCTTCTATTGAGTTTGATGTGTCATTCTAATATAGTTTGTATGAGTGTTACTGATACCATCATAAAGCGCGTGCAAGAACCCATTTTTCACACTTGAAATTTGTACCGGTGCCTGCTTACGGGAACGCCGCGTAATACGTTAAAACTAGCAGCTAATTTCATCGCCTCAGAATCCCATACATTACACCGGCAATCTATTTACAGCCTACATAAACATTCCTGAGAGCTTCCCGCTCGCTGGTGTTGCGACTGTAGGAAGAAGGAAATGAAAATGCACGGCAATGTAGCTAAGCGACCTCCACTGCTTGTGCGGGCAGAAGATAAAATACAGAAAAAAAAAGAAGGAAAGACAGCCATCGTCCACCACCGAAGCGGTTCCGGGTACAATGACGGCTCACAATAGTTAACCACCGGTGGCAGGCGAGCCCCCGCCGCAAATAGCTGGGCCTACCATTCCCAGCCCCGTAAGGCCAGGAGCTGCCTCTACCTCCCCTCCCAGCATACGCCCGCTTTGGAAGTTCCAGCATCGCGTCAGGTAACACACGCCACAGGTAACATAAGTATAAATCTCGCTGACGCGGGATTGTTAGCATGAACCAAAGGCTTTCTGCTTAAACTTTGAGTATATTTTTTAGCCCACTGGGAATTTGATGCAATATAATTTACGCACATGACCAGTTCTCATCTACCTCTGTTCTAAATGCATTGATGGTAGTCATTTAAAAGAATTGAGTAATGGCGCATATGCGCGTAATGTGTATTTGTAGATGTTAAATGCTACGGCATGTGTTAGATGATTATAGCTAAAATCCAGTGATTTATCCGCAGATCAGCATTGTCGCAGACTGTCACTGGATCTCATGTGTAAAATTTAATACCTAAAATTTAAATGCGATGAGTGCGGTGGTGATTCATTTTTCAAGCGTATATAATGAAGCTTTTTAGGGTTGTTGCCACCGCGCTGTTGCTGCTGCCACCATCCTCATCAGGATATTTTATTAGAAACTTTTCGCGGCGTAATGAATCCCTCCTACCGGACTGCCGTTGCTGAACTGTAAAATCGTAGATGGTGTGTATCGGTATCATCTAATGGTAGGAAAGGTTTTTTAGGTATAGAATTGGCTTTTGGGATGCTTGATAAAGATATAGTATATTCGTACTGAAAAGGTAAATTTTGCTGAAACGCAACGCATAACCAATTTTATTGATTATATTAATATATGTTTTAAAAATAAGAAATATATCTTTTCACAGTTGACTTTTGAAGGCGTAAACCTTTTTAACTAAGGCTCAACATGCCGCGTGATCGATTCCAAGATTTCGTGAGATGTGTCCTCACTGTCTATAGTCGTATATAGGTTAATAAAAAAGCGGCATCCAGCCTTTAAAGGAACCTCTCTAAGGAATAGCTGCCGAACTATACCATGAGATAATGGCTGATCGCTTTGCACCTATGAGTAGCACTTGGAACATAGGTTTCATCGAGCGTTTCCGTGCTAGCAAATAGTTCCTAAATGCTTGGTGAGTTACAGCAAAATACATACCTTTACTCAATTCAAAGAATAATCGTTTGCTCGTCAGAGTATAACAGGTAAAACGACGAATTCAAATGGTGAATTTCAGCACAATCTGAATTTCACTAAACGGCTTTGTTCAGTGTTTCACTGCATCTCGTTTTCGCCAAGGAGCCCTACGAAGTGACATCGGAATGTGTTTCATCATTTTCAAGTGAGGCCCGTAGAGAGTTAATGGCCACGCCTCGGAAATGGTGCATGAAGAATAGGAGGGGTCGTATCATCTGCAGTTGCGGAGAGGAGATGATTCGAAATGCGGATGGTCACTTGTGTATCAGCAGCCAGAGCGTAGCCTGGAAGACCTGTGCGTGGCAGTGAGTGACCTTATTGAATTCAGCGTGGGGTTTGTGATGGATGTGAAGGAGGAGGTGAAGGAAAATGATGAACAAGTTACAACGTCCTCCAGGAAGCGCCCACGAAGCGCAGGCAAGAGACGACGCAGAGAGGTCTGTGAGGACTTCACGAAGTGTGCACTGCGGTCTTGTGTACATTGGATTTTTCGCCGTAATGTGATCCCAACAGTGAGAAACTGCTGCCAATTTCAATGCTAGTGGCGACGTTACACCTCTAAAGCCATGAACTATGCCGACTGCTTCATGATATAGTATTCAGGAGTAAGAAGAGGGGCCAGGACTCGCGGCTGATTGAGCGGGACGACCTCGTCGCTTGGCAGCTAAGGTAGCTTCATGGCATCGTGAGGTACAGGAAGGAAGGCAAAAGAGCAAGTTTACTGGACAAAACATGGGTGAATCCAGGACACACTCTATCGACTGTGTGGGTATAAAAGGCTGTTGCTTCTCACCGCGACGCCTGCTTACGGGTCTGAAGCAGCCGTCAGCGCCTGATCGTGACGCATATCGGAAACGAGGACGGCTTAATTGATGGTGCTTGACGCTTTTCGCGATAAAACGACCGGTGACTATCACTAGGAGATCGACGGCACCTGCTTCGACAGGCGGTTTTATGCTCTTCTGGAGAAATCGCCACGATGTGGTGTTATTGTAATGGACAATTCCTCATACCAGGCTACATTTGGAAGCTGCGAAATCAAAATACTGTACGAACAAAAATTGAGACCGATGCATGTTAGATCACAGATAATCAATCGGCCAGTCTTCGTCTTTTTCAAGCAAAAAGAATAAAAAAGGTGTATACCCAATGTCTCTCATTGGTAAACATGAGTGACGACAACAAGCTCAGCTAGGAAAGCGCTCCTTTAGCTACGTATGTCGTGGTATAGCTGACCTAAGCCACTGCCATTTTCTAGCTTTAGGCGCCATTCTCATCTCCACTGCAAACTGTTCATCTTGGAACGCAATGTATTCCAGATCTACAGATTCAGCGACCACATTCATGACGAACTCGGCTGCTCAGCTGCCTTTCCTCAATGTCCATGTCGCGGCTTCTGCCGAGGGGCCCGGCGTACCTCTTCGAGCGATCATGTGTCTCACCACGCAGCGGCTCACGTTTTAAGATAATTCCCATGAAAGTTGTCATTTGACCTTGACAATCACGTTTGATAGGAACATTGCTACCCAAACTGGTTGTGTCTTAAGTTTCAAGCTGACCTCGAAGCTGTTTAAGGGTATTTGGCAGCACATTGTGACACTGACTTTACCTCGAGTAGTGAAGAAATCGCTTCCAAAATGAGAATGCTGTCAGAAAGGTGCCACGTCATACCACCAATCTCGCACTTGAAAGGAAGCTCTGCGATGTCAGCGCAGCGGCTGCGTTTCGATGGAGGCGAAACGAAGTGGTGTCCGTGTGCTGTGCGATGTCAGCGCACGTTAAAGATCCCCAGGTGGTCGAAATTACTCCGCAGCCCTCCACTACGGCTCCTCTTTCTCTCTTTCTACTGTCATTCCCACCTTCCTCCCTTCCCTTACGGCGCGGTTCGGGTGTCCACAGAGCAAGTGTGACAGTTACTGTGCCTTTCCCTTCCTGTGAACCATTTAACTTATGTCAGCGCACGTGAAAGATCGCCAGGTGGTCGAAATTACTCCGTAGCCCTCCACTACAGCTCCTCTTTTCACTTTCCTTCCCTTCCCTTACGGCGCGGTTGAGGTGTCCACAGAAAACAAGTGAGACAGTTACCGTGCCTTTCCCTTCCTATAAATCAATCAATCAATCAAAGAAAGCGAAGGAAGTCCGCGTGACAGAAGTGACGGTGCACCGTCCGATCTCACACTGCCGAAGAAAGTATGAACGAAACAGCGCCTTCCTTTTCGTTTAAAGCAATTTTAATTATATATAACACCGCACCGAATGCGCGCCAAGAAAAGGATATTTTCATTGTTCGGCATGCGGTCTAGCCTGGCTAGCAAAACCTCTACAAGGGTCGCACAATATATGGTCTGTAGCGGCGACGCTCAGGCTTTCGAATTTCTCTGGTGCAAATTGTACTGTACACTATTATTTTTTTGTTCTGTTTTATGAGAAGAAAGTGTGATGTTTCTCTTTCACTCTTTCTTTTTGCTCTTTTATAGTAACTTTCTAACACAGAAGGTGACTACCGGATGCGGCAGATCATAAAGGTTATAGAGCGCCAGTATCAATGCGATAATTCCACCTGAATGAAGATGATGGCAAACTTTTATTGAAAGGAAACATTTGAAGGGGGATTTATGGGAACGTTGGTCGAGTTCTTAGTCCGGAATTCCGTTGGCTAAGGCCACCTGCCTCGCTCTTTCCAAGAGATATAGCTGGTCCTCAAGGTCCGAGCTGGACGGGGCTGCCCCCCATTTTTCCCACGTTGGCTGCTTTATAGTGTCTAAGGGACTCTTGGCAAGGCGGGCCCATACTCATATGGTAAAATTCTGCGTCTACCTGTAAAATTCTGCATTCGGCTAAAATTATTCTAGATGATAGCATGCAGCTATACGGGATTGGTTAACGACTGGCTTTGTAATCGGCGTAAATTTCACTGTTCAACTTTAACTAATCATTTGGCTGGAACCGGAAACTTGACGTGATAAGCGCAAGTGCTGTAATACGTCATCGTAGGTTAACAACAGTTGTGGGCGTCCCTGAGGTCAGGGAGGGAGGAAGAGCGAATCCAGGGGAGAAAAGCTAGGGCTGCGGCCTGTGCACGCTAATTTCCTCTACACTCTGATAATATGGTACCCAAATAACCTCTTTGTACGAAGCGCATACTCCAGACAGTTTCATGATCTTGCAGGCCAGCGCCGCAATTCTGCTCCGCATATAATTTTTGTGCAACGTCTGCGAGTAAGAACGGCATGAAACCACAACATTTAGAAACTGTATGAAATCGTCACATCACAAGACTTCATCTACAGGGCAGCAGACGCTCTTTCTGTGGAGTTTACCCACGTTAATGTATATTTAGCGATATAATTTTAGATATCTGTCGGTGGCTTTTTGATGTATTATATTGACCGCCTACGAAGGTTTTAAAGGCGAAAACATATACGTACAGCTGACGGAATTTTGCAGTGCAACAAAAAGATTGTAAAGCAGTATTGTCAAGGTGAGGAATGAAACACAGGACTTTCCTATTCTTTAAATCCGAGACGCAGTGCGAAACATTTTTTGAATGTCAAAGCTGCATCTGTCTGGTATATAACTCGCTTTGTTTCAAGCGCCAGGTAAATACTGCGAAAAGAAAAGCCAACAATTTGCAATCAATCTGAGTATTGGACGTCTAGTCCATACATACGACGAAACCACCATTATTGTTTATTATTTAATCGAGAATTGATGATTGATATTCGTTTTGCGAATGCCTGTCGCCATACCCGGCAGAGGCAAGCGCTTGCCCGCTAAAGCTTTGGCGTCGCTGCGGACTACAAAACACAGCCAGTATAGGGCGGCCACGTGTGGCTTCACCACTGCGGGCACATCCATGCCTCTAATGAAGCAGCTGGCTGAGAAAAGCGCTGAAGGTTTGCGAAAAAATTGTCGAATCTTTGTCTAGGTTTAAAGTTACGACTGTGCTCTGAAGACAAGAAGCTTTAGCGCACGTTGTCAAAATCACATGTGAGAGCCTGACGTTATAACAATGAAGGAGCACGTTTGATCTGCAATACGGGAGTATTCACTCACTGACATCCACTGAAGCGCAGCCCTGCAGCTACAGAGGAAAGCTATAAAGCTTTCCCGCTAACTTCATAGTTGAAAAATAAGTTTGTCCTAGTCCCTAGATTTTTCCCTTTTCGCTACCTTAGAAGTAGCCTAATGGCTGCATTTGGGTGGACGGCAATGCGTAATTACTCCTCTATTAGAAATCGACTCTACCATGGGGTTACCCCTAAATATTCCACCAGCAGTACTCACACTTCGAGTTATTGATCAATTCGCTCTCACCTTTTGATATCCCTCTGCCTTCTACCATCTGACGTTGGTTGGTTTGGTTTGTGGGGTTTAACGTCCCAAAGCTATGAGATACGCACCATCTGACGTGCTGACCGTCCTGGTCAGCTCAATTAGTAGACTGACTGTGCCGTAGAGGCGGTGGCCCCGGGTTCGATCCACTGAGCGAGACGAATGTTTTTGAAAAAGGTGAATAGATTTCCCTTGTAGCCTTATGGCTGCGCTTGTGTGGATGTCACTGCGTAGTTACTCCGTTATTGCAATTATTGAATCTAGGTAAGGAGGATATTTATATTTGTGCCTGGTACAAAAACTCAAGATTGAATTTAATACCGCCTAAAAGCTGAATAGCCAAAATCCTTTCTCTATTTCTTCTGCTCTCCTTCTCGTATTGTGTGTTTGGGTATTTGTTATAATTTTATTTCTTGCATTTGGTTTCGCTGCCGGTGACATCACCATCTCAGGACTCTTCTCGATAAACAACACTTAACTCACATACACCTGCACATATGAGGTTTTTAAGAGTTCCTTCCTTGGCTTATGCAGCCGAATTGGGATGTTATGTCGCGGGAATAACCATTTTCAAGGTGTCAGTAGTGCAATGCTCTAGAATCTAAGTGATAAACAAAATTTAGGCAGAAATTATGTAGACAACTTAAGAATATGTCTCTTTAAATGGGCCGATAAAATAATTATTAAATAATCAATAATATCTTATTGAATCACCTCTAATGAAGGAACAGATCCTTTAGTTTGGGATAGCCTTTTTATGTTTAAGGCATATATTTAGATGGGCCGAAAATCATCATTGATGACAAGAAAGTGTGCTTCAGGGGCACCGGAAGTGAATTCCGTCTTAAATATCGCAGTTTAAGAAATAATTTAAGCAAAATGTGGCCAGTATACTCCCGGCAGGAAAAAAAAATGTATTAGAATTCAGACCAGAGATACTGCAGCATGTTTCCCGCGAAAGCGAATTCTGTCTTTAGCAGCACTGCTTTACGAGGGGGCGCATATTTTGTGTTATTCGCGTATCAGCCATCCATCATAACATTAACTGATTCCGACATGTTCTGCCAACATCTTGCCTTCAAAGGTTTTGTTTCCCAAGCATTGATTATAACTCTTGAAGTTATAAGTTCTCCTGTGGACGCCAGTCCGTATTTCTGGCTTGTGTAAGAACTTCCTTCGTCGCTACACTGGCCCTTACAGAATACTACAAGAAACGTCTCCAGTGAAATACGGCGTTGTTCCCTCACACACCGTCGCCCATCGACATCGACACTCCGTAGAGATCGTCGAAGTCTTGCGCATGAAGCCCTATGTCAACCTTTCCTCTTCCCTCTCATCAGCAACCAGTGTGGCTGCCTTGTTGCCGAGCGGGCTTGTGTGAGCGCAGTAAGCGACCTTTCATCTCTTTCATGTGTACATACTCCTCATCATAATCACTCCCCTCTGCTCTGAGTATCTCGCGCTGTGTGCCAGGTTGTTCTGGAAAGGTTTGTTGAAATGCTCTCTTACAATATAATTGAAAATTTGGAATTTGGAATTGCATGAACTTCAGAGGTGTTCGAATGTCTGAAATGAAAAGGCAATGCTTGATAATGTCAATTAAATATACTTATTGTATTTATTCAATAATTAAAATATTCTATATGTTCAAAATTGAAAAAGGGCTCAAATGTGTCAAATTGCGCAAAATTAGAAACCAATCTTTGGTGATGCTAATCAAGTTTAGGACAAGAAATTGATCATAATAATATATGGAATATTTCATAAATTGAAACAGAAGAAACCCAGGTTCAAATGTGTCTGCTATGAATTGAAAAAACATTTTGAGGGTTTTTAAGTATTGGCCATAAAATAAAAAAATAAAACACTGAAAACGAGATGGTGAGACAAAATTATCCATGTGATTGTGTGTGTGTGTTAGAAATGCTTCGCGTCACACTATTACTGGGGGAGCGTAAGAGCCCCCTAATTTTTCAGCTAAAACGTATTATACCGCAATTGAATATTTGACATACGCATTTTTTTGTTGTTCTATGTTTGGTTTGGTTGGTTTGGTCTATGGCGTTTAGCATCCATAGCGTCTCTGGCAATTAGACACCGCGGCACTGGAGATGAGGCAATTTCGAGCAACTGGGGCTCATTAACATGAAGTTACATCGCACAGCACACTACCGT
>JAJIZL010032984.1:0-55280 GCA_023969395.1 Amblyomma maculatum | reverse complement strand
AACTGGGGCTCATTAACATGAAGTTACATCGCACAGCACACTACCGTCTCCTTTCAGCTCCATTAAAACGCAGCCGCCGCGGTCCGGATATGATCCCTCATCCATGGGTAGAGAAGTAACCGCTGCGTCACCGCGATGGAATTTTTTTTACGTTTTCCTCGTGGACAGTTTTCCTTAATATCTTCGTTGAAATATATCCCTTTCAAACGCCTAGGTGCCGTAGGCTTGGACACTTTTCCTTAATATTAGACTACCGCATTAGTTGCTTGTTTTGCAAGCGAAATCAAGAGGCTTAAATCTAGACTGTATTGAGAATTATAGCTTTCTGAAAACGAAAAACAAAGGCAATACAACCGAGAAATCTATAAATATCGCTAATGTGCGAAAAGAGCTGTGCGAGCGCTATATGACACGTAGAACTTGTAAAACAAGAAATAATCCTGTGCGATGCTATCAGGAGGAGAATAATGGCTGATCGATTTATCGCGTTGGGATAAATACTGGTAGAGGAACATCGGACGATCGCCACGTAAAAACAGAAATTTTCGGAGAGCACAGATTGCTCGGAAAAATAAAAACGAACAGGCGATTGGTCTATAGCCAGGATGTAAATTTGAGAACGCAAGAAAATGTTCGAAGCGGAAGGCACTGGATTAAGCATACGGTAGCTAGGACAAATATCATGCGCTTAGTGCATAGCTTTGCAAGCCCTTACCAGAGTGTGTTTCAAAGAACTGAACGTTATGGCCTTGACTGATGCCGTGGTGAGACGGATGGCATATGAGCAGTAAACCGGTTGATGAAGGCGAAAAACATCCAGACACATTCCAACATCAACCAAATTTTAACACTTCACGGTATAAGTCGCAAACAAATGGTTAGATGCCAGGATAACTCTGAGTGGTATGTTTGAAACACGTCTGAGTTATTCGTTATTTGAAATTGTTGCCTACGTCTTACCAGTCTTGCATACTAAAACGAATTAGGTGATACGCTGCTCAGAATATGAGAGCTTTGTTCGTCCGACATTCTGAAGAAATAGACACGTTATATGAATATTTTAATCGTTACTTTAACAGTTAACTTATATTATTTAATTTATTATGAATGCGTAGCAGGGGGCGTAGTAATCACTCGGCTTTTCTGAGCAGAAAAACTATTGAAGCCCTTGCTGGAGTATCCCTGACATCAGGCAGGATAAATAATGCCGGCCCAGGAATTTCGTGCAATGCGAATAGCTGGAGGCATTTTTCACTACAGATTTACTAAAATCGACTATAGCTCACTGTTCTATCCAGATTCTACTAAACGATATATTTTAGCATGCCTTCAGATTGAGCTGGCGCGAATACAGAATAGCCTGCAGTAGTCAACGGTTTGCTTTGATTGCAAAATAATGTTTTGCTGTAGTTCCCCAGTGTAAAAGGTTCAGCTATACAGTAGATCGATACAACAGAGATGATTATTTAACGCTTTATGTTCGCCTGTCCGTGCTAGAGCAAAAAAGCACTGTTCCCAATAATAAATGTAATATCAATATGGGACAAATTTATATCAGCAAACAGGTAGACAGCAAAAAACTTCAAAATAAGCCATACATTACCAGATTTTTATAAAAAGCATGTTGGGCGGTCCTGAAAGAACAGGACGTGCTGTCCTTAGGTTTTCAACTGAAATCCGACAAGCCACGCCAGGGTTGCCCAGTGGTTACGCCGCTCGACTACTGTTTCCAAGGATGCGGGATAGAATCCCGTACTCCGCGGCCGCTTTTCCATGAACGCGCAAAGCAAGGCGCCCGTGTGGTGTGCGATGTCAGTACACCTTAATAAACCCTAGGTGGTCGAAATTTTCGGCGTCGTCCACTATGCTGTCTCTTATAGCCTGAGTCACTTTGGAACGTTAAACACCACAAATCAAATCAAACAAACTAAACCGAAGTCCGACAGGAATATAAGAGATAAACCTTTTCGCATATATTTCACCTAAGAATGTATAATTATGTTATGAATGATGCCGCCATAAAATACAAATCCCCGAGGAAATATGAGACTGCCTGAAGGAGGTGGACATAATAAAATATTTGTTTTAGCCATTGCACTTGTGAATCACCCACAATTTTTTAGACCTTTTTCGTTTCGTGTTGCCGTGTTTATATACTTTTTGTCCTACTTCGTTAGAACAACACTTTGGTAGAACATTCACTATGCAAAAATTATGGGAAAGCGATTTGACAGATTTTACATCTGTCGTGTCAAGTGCGAAGGACCAAATTTCTAGCCCCTTCTAAGTCCTTCACTGAAGATTTAGCGACAGTAGCACCAGTTCCAGCACAGTAACTAAGGATGTAATCAACGTCAACATTATTCATGGCAATAATATCTAGTGAACGAAACTTCTCTTATATACTTTTTTGAGTACTTGTCCACAACAAGCTATAGACGTTTCTTGAGTGCATGACCAGAAGAAGCTATTCTAAAATCCTTGTAGCGGAAACTGTTAAATTTCGTTGCTGTCCCCAAAATTGGTATAACACTGCCTTGTACAGTGAAATGGTGGGAGGTGACTTAGAGTTAGTAAAGTTTGACTACTCCTCTGGTATCTCAATGCGCCAGCTCATCCATCTTTACAGAATTTTTCGCCTAATGAACAACACTCACCGCTTTGAACGATAGCATTACCTCTGACCTTTTAAATATGCCGCAGAAGTGTGGTGTACCTACGCGTGAGGAAATCAATGCCGTAATTTGATCAAATATTTTCTGGCGCCGATTCAATTGAGTTAGACATTTCGTGCGACTATAGTTTACACGAGTGCTATTGATGCCACCGATAAGAAGAAACTACGACCAATTTCTCACAGTTTTGAAATAATCTTTGGGCCGTTGCTACGCTAACACGACATATCACAGCGCTAACATAGCATATGAATATCTGCAACTTTCATTGTCTCAAAATCCTTCATAGTACAACCGCAAGACGTTTTCAGCTTACACAAACAACCGCAATAGCTTCCCACCGGGTTGGCATACGCCAGCTTCGAAACGGCTAACGTAGCATCTAGTTACACGTGACAATTTGGCAGGAATCAAATACTTTACCTTCTACACCAAAGCGAAAACCCTGCCATACATTCGCACAGCAGATATGATTTTTTTTTTTTGCGTAATAAACCGATCTTTGCTAACCGTTTCCCAGAAGGTCTCGATAAAAACTAGAACTTTACGACCGGGCTTGAGGCACACTGCGAAACAGCGAGCCAGAATAATGGAAGACGGCTGCGCAATGGCCACAAAATAATATAGTACTGGAAGGCTTGAACAGAACCATTGTTTACATGTAACCTGCATGCAATCATGCCGAATACAAGACTTAAGATGCCATCCTTCACTCTGTTTGGTTTGAATAAGACACTGCAGTACAAGTGACCCTGTATAATTACTAACTTCACGCAACTCTATTTACGGGAACGGCAACCGCGCTCGACACCATCCTAGGTATCTTTGCCAAGGAGGGTGACCTTATCGTCGGCGTTTACCGTAAGTGCGCTGTAAATTGTATCTTCGCCGGCTAGATGCCAAAACCAACAGCGCTCCGATTCCTGACGCTATTATTTATGCCTTCGGCACATCATTACAAGCAGGATTACTGTGTATAGAGTTCAAGGCTTTAAGTTTTTTTAAACATTACTTCCACCGCTTCTTCTACCAACATATAATCACTAAACGAAATTAAAATTTCAATACTTTGTTGTTGATAGACCGTTAGGAAGCTAATCAATCCAACTTACGCTAATGAACAGCCTTTCTGTTCGCGTTCTTATCATCATGTGGCTGTTCAAAACGCAGATAATGCCACATACGTTTGTAATGATTATTCGCTTATGCCCTAAACGCTACTTGAAGTTTTGAAACGCTTGTTTGCGATGGTCTGGTGAGTTACCCTTAGATTAAGGTTGACTTAGAGTTGTACAGGACTTTATATGTAAAACTTGACTTCTTTAATTCAAATTTGGACGAGAATGGCGAAGAATCATTTTTTCAAGTATATATAGTGAAGTTTGTTACGGTTGCTTCCCTCCAAGCTGTTTTACTCTTGGCGCTTGCCAGCTTAATAAGGCAACCTCATACAAAAGCTTTCGCAGCATTTCCGTGTGCCTCACTGGCGTCGCTGAACCGCAAAATTGTAGCTGCTGTGTGTGGGCATTTTAAAATATTAGTGAAGGTTTTGTAAGCATCGAATGAAACGTTTTTCGCGTTTGGTAAGGATATAGTGCACTCGTAATGAATAAGTAATTTTCGCTGAAAAACCTTGTATATTTAACAACACGAAAAATACTGATTCTCTCAGCTGTCCTTCTGGTTCCTGTTTACTACTTTCGAGGTCTGTTTCTAGTTGTGATTTTTCTGTATCAAAGTTATTTTTTGTCCCTTTCTACCCAGTTTGTACACACAGGGTGTGTACTGCACCGGGCGAATACGGCGCGTCTCATTGTGTTTGCTCTGTTGCACATGGAGAGCATGGTGAGGATAGCGTGGCCACCCGAGATTTAGAAAGCCAATCAAACCTTCACGTAACACACGTTCTAACTCCAGTGCAGCGGCTGCTCCTTCCACGCGTTAGTATATGCTTAGCCACATCATTTGGAGTGACGGTCTAATTATTCGGTAATAACTAGAGCACCTCCTTAAATGTTTCAGTGCAAACAATGACTGGGGAAGCAGACCGCATTTTCAGGCGGCATAAATGTTCATATAGATATTGTAAATACAATATTTTTGAAAGCGAAAAACGCGAAACAGCAGAACTTCGTGATTATTTTTTTATAAACTTTAGACGCACATACAATAGCATTTGTCAAGGTAAACGTAACGGCTTTACGTCCGTCAATCCTTATTTCATGTTCATGCTCCTGATACCAACTAGTTGAAGGTAAGAGAACCTGTCTTAAACTTTATGAGCATTGGCCATCCATTTCATCTAGCGATTGTTCCTAGCCATCAGCGTAAATGCGAAAAAAATAGAATTACTAAGCATGATTTGTCTCGACACACCGCTTTGGTATGGCGTACAATAATAGCAATGCTATGCTCAGTGTCAAAATTACCATTATTTTTCAGATATACAATAAAGGTTTCAACAAAATATATAATGTTTCGACAAACCAAAAGAGACAAACGTTTGGCAGCTAACATTTCTTGTCAGCTACGGACAACGTGGTCCAGTTAGTATAAGGAGGCCACATATGACTACAACATAGCCAGAAAGCTCATGCCTGCAACCTAAGGCAGCTGGTGTAGGAAAGCACTGCAGGAGCGACAAAACATCTTCCATCTTTGTCTAGGCTGCGTGTTACAGCATTGATGTCGACAGGGGAAACTTCAGCGCAAGTTGTCAAAATAGAATCACAAAAACAGAACACAATAACATCGAAAGAACATTTATTTATCAAGTTACATTCTCTGGTCTAAAAATGAAAGATGTAAATCAGTCTTCGCAGGCGATTGTCAATTATTGAAACGACATATTTTTGCTGCTAGCTACGTATTCATGTAGCATATCTATAAGCATATGTTTTAAATTTTACTTTCTATGTGAGAGCTTTTTCAATATTTTAGTTTGCTCAAATTTCTTATGCCGGGAAAAATAGAAAGAAGCGATACCAATAGTATTCCACTGAGCATTTCGGGAAGCGTCCATCACTTTGTGATCTCCATTATCAGAATTTATAAGCATTCTTTACGGCTTCATTTCTCTCTATATTAAATCTTTCAAATCCATTCTACATTGTTCAAATCCTCTCTACATTCCACAATCTACAAAAAAGTTCACCGAGCTCTCCTATGGATATCCTAAGAATGTCTTCCCGCCCTTCAACTAATACATTAACAAATATTACTGCTCAGCAAGATATTTATGACACTGTGACATATACAGAATTGGGGACAACGTATAAGGGCACAAACTAACCTCAGGAATATAAGCAATAGGCTTAGGTTGCAGAACATTTCTGACAACGTGAAAATGGCCTTGAAACGCTGGAAAAAAGAATGTCCAGACGCAAGAGTCAACATTTTGCCCAGACGACAACCAAAATACCTGGCCAAACCGCCGGGGCGAGTGTCTGAATCGTTTCAGAGACAAGAGCAGACCTTTCTAAGGCACAGTGAAACGCTACAAACTCTTACCGAAGAACAGCGATTGGAACAGTTTTTGTCTCTTATCTCAGAGCACTCTTGTCTCTAAACCTTTGGCCACTTATCCGATTTGCATTTCTAGTGGAGGATAGCATAAAATTTAGCTTTTACAGGATATGCTATTAGATAAGAAAAAACAAGACAACAGTGAAAATTGTCATGCCGCGCTAGTAGCCGCTTCATAGCCATTTCGTAAGCATAAATTGGCCAAAAATTACTACACCTCTTACTGCAGTGGGGTCATCGCATACTACTGTAAATAATCTCTCTTGATTTTGTTTGTAACGCAAATGTAACCTCTAGTGCGATCAGTCAGCACCTGCGTGCAGGCAGGCACCATGGTTGGCGACTGTTAAATAATGTAAAGGTTTGTTCATAACAAGCTTGCACGCGAGAAATCTGCACTTTTGTATCCAGAGGCAGTTAGCCCGATCTAGGTCTGACCTCTAAGTGATCGCATTAGAGAATAGTGCCTGTACTAGTTAATGCCTGCCATTCCAGTGTGTGTTTTCGTCTTTACGCTTCCATTGTCAAGCCGCCGTCATGAGCCATTTCTCTTCTTTCTTCATCATGGTTCTGTGAGCCATACTCGCGGGCGGCTGGCACAAAGGTGAGGATATTTGCTTCCACTCTAGACGGAGAAAAATGTCTTGTAACGAAAGCGTGATAACGACTTAACGCAGTCCTTATGTCAAATACTATGTCAATCTAATAATAAATTGTTTCTGTTTGGCTTGAAATGTTCCATTTGAACTGCTTTCAGAAACTTTTACATCTTTCCAAGTGTTAGCCCTCTCAGTAGGACAGAAACTTGCTAGTCGGGTTTCGCCCCTACTCCATTTAGCATTTACCGACGGAGGCCGACCTAACGCGGTAATCCCTAACTACAAGACATTTTTTACAGAATTGCAGATACCGCACCTCACAAAGACAGCGGCCTGTCAACTCGGCACCCCAGTTATTCTTCCCCTCTGACCACTCTTGCCCACCTCAGAAGTACTTGTCGCAACATTGATCGCTTTCCGTAGTTCTTACTAATTTTTCTGCCTTTCGAATGCCTCCTTCTTTGAAAGCGTGGACCTTTGTAGGAATGCGCGGCCGCACCGATGCTTACACCGCGGCCAATTTGGATCACAAAAGGGCGGTACACTTCGCGAGCGAAATACTCCGATCTTAGCTACCATCCAGACGACGGCATTCCGGTCCCCAACAATGCTTCGTCGCCTTCGGTCTGGGATTATCATCTTCTGTCCATCACCATTTGGGGGGACGCACGGCACGCAAACACACAAAGCCTACCTTTCGCTCTGCCGGTGCCCGAGACAATACGCAATGTGCAAGGCATTGCTGATCTCAAATGTGCGGTTTTCAACCCCGCCATGTTAGCAGAGGTATTATGGAGGCAAATTATAAGGAGAATTAGTATACTTGGTGATACCAATTGCTGTATACATGGTAGAGACCAATCCGTAGCTCTTTAATGAAGCAAAGGGTTTTCTTTTGCCCTTTAAATCTTCCTCTCAAAGCTTTTCTCTCAAATCGATTGCGTTTCGCCCTAAAGTGTTGAATCAGTATTCCTTTCATTTTTTTTTCAAAATTTGGAATCCACATTCTTAAGCGCCAGGTCACGCTGTCTCATTCACATCTAAAGAAGCGCTGATACTTGTGGGAATTGCGAAATATTCAGTATTGCGGTTTCTTGGGCGAAAAAGAGAGGACCCAGACTTACATTACGAGATCGTTATAGTGCTAAGATAAATCCCTTTAAAACACAGCTGCAAAGCCACCTGTTCTACTCACAGATATTTAAACACCGACATGAGGAAAATGATGGAATATGACCGCAATAATTGCGATGGCAATAATTGATATTCTTCATCTATAGCTAGCCATATAAAACTTAGCTATTGTAATGCTTAACATGTTGCACTATGCCCAGCGTTTTCCGAGTCATTAGAAAATGTAGCTATTCTTTTTGGTATTTGAGATTCATGTTCAACTTAGGAACATTTGCTATTTTGATGTAGTGTTCAGCCTAAGGTATACCATGGTTTCAGTAAAATATTCCTTCGAAGTGTCGGTGAAAGGGGGTTCCGAAACTTTATGGCGAAAATATAATGAACACGTAGTAAGTTCAAGGTGCTCTACAATGAAGTTGATATGAGATATAGAAGATAATCTGCAAAACTGCCTTTTGTTTTCAATTATAATTTATTTTCACTATTTCTTCAAACAGGAGTGCTATCTGTTGCATGATGCCTTGTAAGGCTGATATTTATTTACATTACCACAGATTCTCTCATAGTCGCGTTCACAAAGATATGCTGAAGGAGAGCGGTTAGACCGAAGTCTTGCTTGCATACGTGCAGTTGACATTCTTTATTTCCTAAAAGGAAAAATTCATGGAATGATAGCGCTACGTAAGCCCTGATAAAATATTAGCTCATGTGGTATATTTTCTTTATGTATAAAGAATGGCAGGAAGTGAAGTGGAACTCAAGAGACTTCTGATGCGCGTACAAGAAGAGAGTGAGAAGTTTGGGCTTAGACTGAAAATTAAAAAGACAAAGATCATGGCGTCTTGCCCTATCAAGTCCTGGAGCATCTATGGACAAGAAGTGGAAGCTGTGACAGATTTTCTGTTCTTGGGCTCCAAGATTACCTCGGAAGGAGACTGCAGCCATGAAATTAGGAGACGCCTGCTTCTGGGAAAGAGAGCAATGGTTAGCCTTTACCGCCTAGTAAAGAGCAGAGACATTAGTCTGCCAACCAAGATCCGTATAACTCGTGCTATGGTCTTTCCAGTTGTGATGCATGGATGCGAGAGTTGGACTGTGAAAAAGGCTCACCGCCGAAGAATTGACGCGTTTGAATTTTGGGGCTGGCGAAGATTCTTGCGAGTTCCTTGGACTGCCAGAAGATCAAATCAGTCGATATTGTCGACAATAAACCCTGACTGCTCATTGGAGGGTCAAATTCTAAGGTAAAGCTCAGCTACTTTGGTCATCTGATGAGAAGAGAGGAGTCGCTGGAGAAAGATTTGATGTTGGGAAAGGTTCAGGGTCACCGGAGAAAGGGTAGGCAGCGAACGCGATGGTTAGATGGCATCCTCGAGGTACTGCAGATGAAGTTATGTGATGTTAGGAAGATAGTGAGAGACCGGAAAGCGTGGCGTGACATGGTCCATAAGGTCACGAAGAGTCGGACACGACTGAACGACTGAACTGAACTGATAAAGAATATATGTAGCTCTAAAATATAACTCGCAGTTTGACAAGCCTTTATTATTCCACACGTGATTATTTATCGAATCTCCTTCCAGACTGCCATTGCAGCCGCAGCGTATCACGTATGAGCATCTGCTCAATCGCCACGATTAGCAGCACGCGCCGTAAACCTGAAGTAGCTTTCGTCCGTATTTAAGCGGTTCTCACTCATCAAGCCACTAATCGAAGTCTTCGTTTTTGCAGGACAGCAATAATTAGCATTTCTTGCCGTTCTTTCTTTAGAAAGTGCCATCCGCCTGAGCATAATCAGGATCGCGCCAGCAACTCCACACCATCAACTATCGCTTTTTTAGGATCGTGGAATCCGTAAAAACATACTTCTCAACGCACAAGATGGGGCTATGGTCTCCGCGTAGACTAGAAAATGAAAGCCCAGGTATAATGGGGGATAGTAAAACGCTCCTAGACATGGTCGTTCTCTCGTGCTCGTCTCTGGCCTGCCATTTGCTGACAAGGCATCCCGAACGCACTATAACTTCGTGGCTGATTTCATCTTATTTAAATTCAGACACAGCAGTTATTCGCGCAAAGTTTCGCGTGATGTCTGATCATCTCGCGCCTAATTAGCATGCATCTAGAACGTAGCTAGTAATATAAATTTGAACCTCGACATCACCATTATCATCAGCAGGACTATACCACAGGAAGAAGGCTTCTCCATATTCCACCAGCTAACCCACCCGGACTATACCCACAGCAGGACAAATGCTTCTCTATATTCCTCCAACGTTTCCCGTCGAAACTGAATTTTACCCAACCACTTCACATTTAGCCGCCACCTGCTACACTGTCCATCCACCACCGGCTACCTACCGGTCCTCGCAGTAGGTGTCCTACTGCATTTCATCTTGATTTCGACTATGTCAATTGCTCGAGTTACCTTGATCGACTCTATGTTAATGTCATATATAGTATTTTTGTTCCTATAGCACTTTACGCTGCTCTAAAATTAGGAAGAAAACATTTGGTTGTCTACATGTTTCAGCCCGATTCGCTATTACCGATAAGATGGAACTGTTATCTAGTTTCCCCTTGAGCGATTCCGGTAAGCTGGAAGTCATAATCACCAAGTAATCGCCAAATGCACTTCATTCCAATCTCAATTTTCTAGTTACTTCGCTTTCGTGGTACGAATCTGCGGTTACCGTCTGCCCTAAGTATACATATTCGCCTACCACCGCTACCAGCGCTTTGTTCCCTTGTGTCAACTCCATTTCCTTGTGTCAGCTTTGATACCTCAAAAATTTGAGCTCATCCATTATTTTCCCAGATTTTCGCATAATTCACATTACCTACGCAGTCAATAATGACAAAAACTTTAAAATATAAATGTTCCCCAGGGGTGCGGTGAACCTCCCTATGAAAAAGTGTGCTTTAATTTGCTCACAATGTTTGACAATCTCTGGTTCAATTGCTTTATAGATTTCGGACGAATTAAGTTTTGACGAGTGATATTAATACCATCATCAAGCAAGGAATAGGGCCCATTTTTCAGACCTTGGAATATTTTACTGTTTCTCTCACTACGCGAGCGCCGCAACCTAGGTCAAGAATAGATACAACATTAACCATCACAAAATCCCACTGATTATTCCCGAAAGGTGATAGCAGCCTACTTAAACAGCCATGAGAGATGCTAACCGGGTTGGCATACGACCGCTTCGAGACCTTTCGATGTCACACCTGGATACACACGGACAATGGTAGCAAACAACTAGTTGACGTGCCATGCGAAAGTGAAACATTTGCCGTAAAATCCTGAAAAAAGAAGACATTTTTTTAAAGCTGAAAATATATTTCTACAGCACGACATCCCCCTTGTTCTAAAGAAACGCTGGGCAACGAAGCTAAAGGTTGCGCTTACTTATGCAACACCGCAATACAGCGAGACATACTATCAAAAGACGGCTGCTCAACGACAGCAAAATAATAGGCTCAGAGAAGGCTTGAGCACAACGATTTTTCACATTCTAATTACATGACTACACTGACACCGAACATACGACTCGGATGCCATCCTACACTGAGTATTTCTTGAATAAAGACTGCTCTGAAATTAACAACTAATTTTCATATACACGCCGCTTCATTTCAGAGAATCAAAATCGGGCTCGGCATCACGCTATATCTATTTGCCGAAGACTCAGATCGTGTCTGCGGCAATTACCTACAACAGGCAGTAAATCCCTGACTTGGCTGGCTAGGGGCCAAAACCGACATCGTTTCGATGCCTGACACTTTTATATTTGCTATAGACACACCACATAAAACCCTGATGACCTAGTATGCATTTCGAGGCGTTTTTAAGACGTAGACGAGGTTAAAGCGTCCGCAACCGCTTCTTCAGTTAATCTATATTCACTGCACGAATTGATAAAAATAATACTTCGCCGTGTTCACCCTGTTGAGAGACTAAATCATTGTTATTTACGCTAACGAACGGCATTTGTGTTCGCCATTGCCGTCGGCTTGTTCTACAGTATTGTTAGCTGCAAATGCATCGAGTGCAATAATTAAAAAAATGCGAATAATGTCGCAAAAATTTGTAACACCTATATTTTTTTATTCTGAAGGCTGCCAAGATTCGGGCAAACGCAGTTTTATGACTAAAACGCTACCGGATGTTTGAAATATTTGCAACGACTGTCCAGTGCTTTATTCGCAGATTAAGGTTGGCGTGCACGGTTACAGGGCAATATATGTAATTGTTTTCAGAATTAACATGAATACAGACGTTAGCGTTCGCGGTCTCGGTTTTTGAATGCTATCCGGTGAAGACTTTTTCTGTTGCTGCCACCTCGCTTGTCCTCAACTTTCGCAAGACACTCTCATCAGGACAACTAATTACAAACTTTCCGGCCTTTCCGCTTGCACAACAGCCGTCGTTGCACGGTAAGATAATTATAAGTACCTTCATGGCTGTTGTCTCATGTTCGAAAAGATTTTATAAGCATGGCATTCAATATTCTTTATGTTTGATAAACATATAGTGTATTCGTATAGAATTGTTTGTTTTCGCTAAAACAAAGCACAAGAGAAAACAATTGTTGGGGCAATTATATTTTGTAATTTGGCAATATTCCTTTTTATAGTTGTGATTTTGTTCCTTTTATTCGCTTCCGTTGTCTGTTTCCTCTTGAAATTGGCATTTTCTCTTTTCCTTTTTTATACATTCATATGCTTCCTCTACCAGAAAACACTAGGGAGGGTGGGGAGCGTGAAGCGAAACTCTGATTTTAAGGACATAATGTTGGCCAAGTGTGGGAGAGAATACATGCAGTATGGCGATTAACACCACGTATGCTTGATTGCATCTGGAGAAGATAGCCAAAATAATATCATAACGTGGAATGTAGAAACAGTATGAGCCCTTCACGTAACATGGTGTGAACTGAAGTTCCCAGCGACTGCTCGTTCCGAAAAAAAATTGCGTTAATGTTACTTTGCCACATCATTAGGGGTGAATGCCTGTACTGTTTCCGTCACAAATATTTTCCTCCCTGAAAGGTTCTACCTGCCAACAAAGATTGGTCAATACGATATCATTTTATAATTCCATAAAGCATTATACAAATCAAGCAAACATAACATTCTTGAGGGCAAAAATCAAAGAGCAGATTTTGTCTCTACATTCTCAATGCGCAAACGAAACAATTTCTTACGGTCAGCATTGCAGCTGTGTGTCCAGTAACTCAGATTTCGTTTTCATTCACCTGGTATTGACTGCACGAAAGTAAGATGACATATTTTAATCGTTCTGATTATTGGACGTCCAGACAATTACATGTAGTCCAAGCCATTAGAGAAAATACTAACACTTTAGGATTAAAAATCCTGCACTATTTCAACATACTGTTTTATTGTGGCCTATCATAATGCGAATGCTGTCTTGGATATGTGAAAAGTGCCATTATTGTTCAACATGGAATGGGATTTTTAAGGAAAAATAAAATTTTCGATTACATCACACCGCGATCAACCAGGGACAAACGCTTGGCGGCTGCCATTTCTTGCAAGCTGCGGACAGGCTAGTATATGGATGCCACGTGTGGCCTCAGCTGATCGACAAGCGCATGGTTGTAGTCTGAGGGCAGCTGGCGAAACAAATCACTGCAAGTTTGCAAATCTGGGTTGCATATTTTTCTATCATGTGCATTACGACAGTTCTCTCAAGAAGAGAAGCTTTTGCGCACGTTGTCAAAATCACATGCGAGAAAGTAAAGTAAAACAATGAAGTAAAAATTTTTTCTCAACTTATGTTTCTATGGTATAGAAATGACAGAAATGATCAATGCTATCCCGCAACTGTCAAGTTCTTAAAACGCAATATTTTTCGCTACCAGGAACGTATTTATGCAGCATTTCTACAAGCATATCTCTAAAACTTTATATATACATCGAGGCTTCTTCACTATTTCAGTTAGGCAACAACGTTTATGCCGGGAAAATGGCAAAAAAAAAGCGATTTCCCAAGTTTGGCACCAAGCGTTGCGAGAACGCTCCTTCCTTTGTTGTCTTCTTTATCAACCTTTGATACGCAGTCTTCAGTGGCTTCTCCTATCTCTCATTGTTTTAAAATTTTCAATCTGTTCTATATTTCCCCTTAGAAACATTCACTTCAAGTATCCTAGGGGTTTCAAAGCACCCGGTTCTATTAAAAATAAGTCAAGTGTCCTTGCAACCCTTCTCCTAAAATATCATAAAGCTATTAATGTCATTCAATCTATCTGTGACAGTAACACGTTTTGTCGTTTTATCAACCGTGGGGGGAGTGAAGTAAGATAAACAGATAAAGGGAATAAAAACAAAGATTTAACACGTTTGGAATATAAAAATAACTTATTAAAACAATAGTATTGCGAAAAATAAATGTTTATAAGACGCTTTAAATATAGCTAAATATAGCTTCATTTTAGTGAAAGCTCTCTGGTATTGCTTTGGTTGGTTTGTGGGGTTTAACGTCCCAAAGCGACTCAGGCTATGAGAGACGCCGTAGTGGAGGACTCTGGAAATTTCGACCACCTGGGGTTCTTTAACGTGCACTGACATTGCACAGCACACAGGCGCCTTGCTTTTCGCCTCCATCGAAAAGCGGCCGCCGAGGCCGGGATCTGGTATTGCTTTGCTGAAGGCGTTTTCGTGCCATAATTAGCGACTACATCTGAGGAACATACCAAAACTTCTGTGTGCTTGGTAATGCAATGCTTACTACAATAATCACTGTTGAATATTTGTTTTAGTTTTGGGGCAGGTGCATTCGGTTATTGTTTTACTGAAGAATATATCATGTGCATGTGGACGACATATGAGAAACATGAACTCCGTATATCTATGCCTTTGCGCTCACACTGAAATGTTCCGAATTAAATAATAATAAATAAAATATTAATCGGTTCGCATGAAGGGAAGGGTGCCGTATCTATAACGCATGTTTCAGTGGACATTTGACCCGCGCTGTAAGAGAAGGAGGAAGGTACGAGTAAATGCAGAAAGATAGAAAGAGGTGCCGTAGTGGAGGGCTCCGGAGTAATTTCGACTACTTGGGGATCTTTATTGTGCACGGACATCGCAGAGCACGCGGAGGCATTTTCTTTTCACTTCCTTCAAGACGCAGCCGTCTGTAATCGGAATCAAACCCGAGTACCCCGGCACTGTTGTCGGCCATCTTAACCACTACCTACAGCAACGAAGCAAAGCCACCACCACTGTGGATAGCTGTGTCCCACTAAAAAATAAAGGTCAAAGGTCAACTGATGTGGAATGTGTGAAGCAATCGGTTGGTTAGGCATGGCCCTATCGTCACGCCATTAGCACTCAAATAGAGTTATACCTTCAGCGTGGGCTCACCGCATGTGAAATGTCCCAGGCACAAAAAAGGGCTTTTTCGCTATTGCACGAAGTGCCTTTCGTTGAAGTTTCCTTGTTTATATTCTTTTTACTGTATAAGAGCTTTTTTAGCTACCAGGAAAGAAGCAAAAAGTGTTTGAAGGAACAAAATTTTAAATTTTGCGTGAAATAAGGCGCAATATTGTTATTAATATTTACAATTTTTCACTTTTATTGCTCTATCATGTGACTCGAATATGGAACACTACAAGAATTTTGCATTATTTGGGGCCACTGATAACGCATGAAATGTGGAGTTTTCAGAACCTCAATGTAACAACAAAAAGAAATTACCCTTTCAATGTTTGCTGTACATGTCCGTAAAAGTTATACCAATTGATTGAACGAAGCGGTTTCTAAAAGGATATGCTTAAACCTCCGTAAAAAAAGTTAATTTGTCTTGTTATTCATGCTTGTATTGCGAATCAGGGCCCTCGAGACAAAAGCACTTGAGGTGTAACATTTAGCGGAGTACGAAAACCTTGTTTTTAGTTTTGAAACATTTATGCGAGTAAATTTTTTTAACGGAGAAAATATTTTTTTAAATTCGGTAAACAGGCGCTGCGGCAGGCGTTGCCGTACTCTGGCTTCATTCCAGAACGCTCACGTGTCACCGCCTAATATCATGATTTCGAGTATGCAGTCGTGTTTTTCGCGAAGCTAATTTTGTCGCTTTAAATTAATCCAAATTCATCGTAAGCGACATATTTTGGTCGGTTGGCTACATTCAATTTTGAGGGCGCGGGGCTTGCACTGAAGTGATCACAGCATGGGTGTTTTGTTTGCAACGTCACTCATTGGCCGCCTTTCCTTAACTCTGCCTGACATGGAGACATAATTATTACAACGTATCAAAAGCTTTACGCTGCCTCATAATGGACAAGTTTCGCCTGCAAGCGATTTTTTCTTCCCTCTTTTTCTCACGTTACCTTTTTGCTCATCAACTCATGTTCAACATTCCAATGTTCGAGTCGTTAGTCATTGAAAATGAGGTCACCTTCGTAGTCATGTCAATTGCTTGACTTGAATTTATTTAATTAGTTCTAAAAGATTTGAGTAAGAAATGTTGAAATTGTTGCAGGGCTAAAACGGGTTTTTTGCGGAGAACTATTCCGTTATCACAGATACAATTTCGAAGGCTATTTTATTTCATGCTTCTATGTTGGAACATGGCAGACAAATAATTTTAGTTCCTTTTGTCGCATTTCTAGCTCCGTTAAATACACATTCTTGTGATTTATTCCATAAAGATATCACCTCTACAAGCTCAATCCTGCTGCCGCCTCATTGACTGTACCGTACGCGGCATTCAACGCACTTCGTGATACCGAAGGATTCATTTTTCTTCCTTTATTACATCAGGCAGATCTTATTTCCTTATGTCAGCGTGTATTGCTCTCAATAATGTGATGTGAACATACTAAAGTGAACTTCTTGCTCATCACTTGCAGAACCTGATTTCACAGGGATTATGCTAACAATCCTTATAGGTGATTACATCTTAATCATCTGCTGTGGCGTCACACTTCGGCAGCACTTCGCATATGGCCGGTAATGAGTTTGAAAGCAGTAATTTTCAGCGACAAACAAAATTTACCCGCACAAAACCTAATATAAATGTCAACACGTTGACGTCCGTTTGTGATCGAATATTGAGGGAAAAAAAATTGGCAGTGGCTTAGCTTGATTAAGCCTGGTAATTGCGAAAGCAATAGATATGGTTACGCCTAGGTTCAGCAGGTGGTGTAGCTACTTGTGGTGCTTGTGGTTATGCTTATGGTTATGCAGTGATTCACTGCGGCCACGGCATATGGTTCAACTATTGTTTATTGCGGGGTGCTACCTGGTTGTTCTATGTATAACTAGTAGCTAGGCTAGGAGTGCCGTGGCTGCAACGATATACTTGGTTATGGGTGGGGTTAAGGCAGAATTTACAACTGCCGTTCCGGCACCGGCTGCAACGGCATTCTTTACGCCTGTAGAAATGAAAGCATCCCTGGGGACTGCGTTGGTTCCACCTGCCGCTAGGCCACCTCATATAGTATCCAACGTTGCACCCCTGGCGGTAGCTGCGGTAGGAGCAGGAGTTAGGCCGCGGTTGGTAGCTACCGCCTCGCAAGTTGATGGCGCGAGTTGGGGCCCCTCTTTTTGCGGCAGATGGGATGACGTCACTCCGGCTGTAGCACTCCCTCACAGAGGGAGCGGGAGTTAGGCCGCGTTTGGCAGCTACCGCCTCGCGAGTTGACGGCGGGAGTTGGGGGCTCTGTTTTTGCGCAGCTGTGCTTGGCGGCGCGCCAAAGGTCACGCTAAAGGTTGATGGTAGCTGCCGCCTCGCTACGCGAAGGGCTGAAAAGTGAAAGTAGTATTGCTTTCGCAATAAAACTCCCAAGGTGGATTAGATTTCCAATAAGGGAACAATTACTCCCTGACATCCACTCAAGCGCAGCCACACGACTAAGAAGAAAATCTTTGCAGCTTTCTCAGAAACTTCGTAGTTAAAGAAAAATTCGTCCTGGTCTGGGAATCGAACACGGAACCACCGCTTTTCTTGGGGCAGTCGCTCTACTGACTGAGCTAACCAGGAGGGTTAACAGAACATATGCTATGACGATAACGAATTTATCTATAACTCAAAGCATGAATGGTGTTGATCGAATGTTTAGAAGAAACCCCCAAGGTGGAGTAGATTTCAAATAAAAGCGCAATTACTCATTGGCATCCATCCAAGCGAAGCCATACGGCTACAAAGAAAATATTTCATTTGTATCCATATGGCTGGGCGTGGTTGGATGCCAATCAGTAGTTACTCGTTTATTATATATTATTTTTATTTTATTTACAGATGCTGCTAATCTCATTCGGGATTGTTGCAGTTGGGCATTTGTTAGTACAGATAAGTGTATATAGAGCATATAAGGAACACACAGTGACATGATAAATATACATTCACAAAACACCTTTCACACTATTTCCAAGATGCCCAATTTTATTCTGAAAATTGACGCCGATCGTCTATGGAGACTGGAATGTTTGCATGGAATGATCCTGTGCATTGTAGCTCCCGATAAAACAAAAAGTATTTGAATGCAATGACCATAATCGGTTTAGGTGACACTGACGAGGTAGCCTTATGATAGCTCAGGTTGTCAAGACGACAATAACGGCGCTATTTAATACCTAACACATGACTACCTACTCTGATGCCCAATGTGCCTAGATTCCTACGTTCATATTTGCAGCTGCGCGACTGGCGACAGAGCTTGGCTTTGCCACTACCGACAGGCAAATGTGCGCAGTTATTGACAGCGCGCTGGGCCGGCACGTTGACTGCAGACGCTGGCGATTATCTCTGAGCAAGCAGGAATAGAAAACTGTCGTAATAAAACGACTAATGATATCTTCATACTCTCACTGTAGGTGGATTGTACAGGAAGACGAACATAATTTACGCAACAAAGTTGCAAATAAAGAAATCGTTATATAAATATAAATGCATCCTCATAATTAGGGGCATGAATATAGGCCTAAATTGAAAACTGTCAAGCTCGGCGTTCAGCTGAATGTTAATTTCTTTTATTGGTGTATGCTTTAGATATCAAAACATCAGAAATACTGAGTACAAGGTGGAGTTGGCTTTTGTTCAAAGATAATACGCAAAACTACCTCAGTGACCACAGCATCATCGCCTAAATTCACTTTTCTTTTTCTTCATCAAATAAACAAATGTGGTTGCATATGAGAGAAAAAACTCGAAGGACGCTATTTTATAATTATGTGCTGTGGAAACGTTTAGCCAATATAATAATAAAGGGGTGTATTTGAAATTCTGTATTTCGAATGGAGCGCCATTTAAGAAAACTTTAACTCTAGGCACACCTTTGATGTTGCCTGCCCTAACTTTCTCTTATACTTCAGTTGCTGAACTGAATTAAAAGGTCAGTGATTTATTCTAGGTACGCATGTAGCGCTCTGCTGCTACGCTAGCGATATGCATTTTCCAGAAAGGCCACGGTGACGCGATGCTCGTAGTATCTATAAGGCTGTAAAGGTGAAGGCTGTAAAGGTTGCAAATTTACCCATATATACGATCTCATGCAGCTATTACTCTAGTTCCGTTATACATGCTCTACCTACCCAATAGCTTGAGCCAAGAGCTAAAACTCAACTATTAGAACCAGGCTATGGGAGCTAGTCATATATTGCTAGCTTCCCCTTAGGACAGCACGGAATTGTTTTCTGTTTTGTCAGTAGTGATTTGAGGTTATTTGCTTCAAGTACCCTATATTCACTATAATCAATAACTTGAATTTAAAGAGTCGGAGAGCACCTTCAGAAATTCACGGTTCATTATTTGCGGTAAGATAACCTCTCGTGTAACGTTTGTTCCATCTTCATAGAAACTCCGCGATATGTACATCGCGAAACCATCACCAGCCCATTTGCGCCCGCAGAATTGTGCTTCTCTCAACATGCTTTGAGCGGACGAAACGACCTGCAGTCAAAATGGGTGGCCCCTTGTAGAGTAAGGCTGATATGCTGCTGATGGTTGCTTCGCGCCAGCCCTTTGGAGCGCATGAAGGCCCCAGTTACAGCGAGCGCGCCGCACTTTGTAATGACGATAAGGACTACAAACCGGGAAGAATATGAGTGAGTGGGATAATATTTGTCACTTGTAAATAAACGAAATAGAGTCGCGTTGAACGGTTTTGCTGCCGTGGATGAAGAAAGCATTGACAGCTTATAGGTCCCCCACTTCCCTGCGCTTTCGAGTTAAGACCGTAATGGTATTCTCCGGCCATCTGATTTTAGTATTTTCGGGGTTTCTTGCTTTATTTGAAAAAAAAAAAAATACTGTAGACGTGCTGGTTTTCTGTCGCAAAATATCAGGTGTGATGTTTGCAGCTGCGCTTCAACGGACAAATTACAATTCATGCTGTAAGGTGAATATTTAGTGTAATACGTTAGTAATGATAATTAAAAATTTCGAACAAGAACTTCTCTGCAGTGTTCAAGGTAGCTGCTGGTAGTGTGTAACTAGCTTCCTTCGCATGCCTCTGAAATCTCTTTTTTATCTCTTGGATGAAATGAACTGAGACACGCAGTTTCTGTGTTAAAATGGAGCACCCATATTTCAATGAACTTCTGATATCAGCCGATGACTACAACACTTAACGTCACCTTTTATCACACTGAACATCTATAACTGCCTGATTGACAGCCTTATCACTCTAACAGGCTGGAAAATGATTATCAATATGAATACACAATGAAAGCCAATTTTTCCTTTCGCCTCTTAACTACAATGTCCGGTAATGCCACAACAGTAGTTAGGCGATGGCTTGTAACAGTGACGGAATGGGTTAGCGGGCAGGAGAAAAAAATGTCACATCTTCAACTCAGCCTAGAATCTGAAATAAGAAATAAATTGCTGTGAAGCCTCACAAATTTAATAAGTTGTAAGAGAAGTGCTACTTTTTATAACAGTGTTTTAGGCCTCTTTGAAATATTAAAGAAAACCCAATAAAAGTGGTTTTTGTATCTACATTTGAAGGTGCTCAGGCTCTTTAAGCTACATACTTATGGTCTGCTTTTCACCTACCCGAGGAACATCGACATTGTTAATGCCACAAATTTAGAAGCCGCTTGAACGATGTGCATCTGAAAATACTTATTTTCCATGCGCGATGAAACTGCAGATGTTGCATGGGCAAACCATGGCCTACGAATGACCAGACCACTGACTAAACATGGATAAACCACGCGACAGCGAGTACCGACGACGTGGTTGGCCCTGCGTGGATAAACCATGGCCCATGCATGACACTAGAATAGCAGTAGACTGGCCACGAGTCGACCGTACTCGTTGCCCCGAGGTTGATTGCCGATGATCGGCCGTTCTTATGCCATTTGCCCTCCCAGACCTCAGGCCGAGCTGGGCGGTCAAGCTTTGCCCGACGAGTAGTCGTTGGCCATATTGGCAAGGGCCGAGAGTGAACCGATCATTTGCTTGCTGCTTGAGTAGGAGGCACCGGAAGTTCTAGATCAATATGTCTACTTAGGACATGTAGTAGCCACAGATCCAGACAGTGGAAGGAAAATGACCAGGAAGATAAGATTGGGGTGGAGCGTATTTGGCGAGTATTCGAAGATTAGGAGTAGGCGCGATCGTCAAGAGGTGAGCATATAGCAGTTGCGTCTCACCTATACTTAACTACAGGGCTGAAACATGGAGCCTGACGAAAAGGGTTCCTAAGTTGAGGGGAATGCAGAGTGCTATGGAGCGCAAAATGGGTATGTGTAACGTTATGAGATAGGAAGCGAGATGAGTGGATCAAGGAAATAACTCGAGTTAATAATATTGGGCGGGAAGTCAAAAAGAAGCAATTAGCATAGGCAGTGCATGTATCACGTACAGAGGACAAGCGATGGCTACTTAGAGTAACAAATTCTATTCCAAAGGAAGGGATGTGTAGCAGGGTGGACAGAAAGTTAGATGGGTGAAGGAGGTTAAGAAGTTCGCAAGGATGAAGTTGATACAGTTAGCATAGGACAGGGCTAATTGGAGAAATATGGGAGAGACCTTTGCCTTGCTGTGGGTATAGTCCGGCTGCTGCTGCTGATGATGATGATAACATGTGTATACAATGTTAGGAAGCCATCACTAAAAATATAGGCCAATATGCATTGAATGTTCACAACCCATCTGCACTGAAAGGACAATACCGACCAATATACGACATTAAGTAGCACAATGGGCATTCTTTGCAGCTGTCCTGCCAATGTACACCACTATTAACCATGTTGTATGCAATATTGTAAAGTCGTTACCTCTGGTTATACATTATTCACCATTGCATACCAATGTATATTCTTTGTTCACACGTCATCACTGATGGCAGGAAAATATTGACCAACTTCTGCCATGATGTGTACAATCTTGGCCAGCTATTGAAGCTCATCGGCAGTATAGTCCTATAAACCCAAGACATTTACAAAGTTGAGAATCTACCATGCCTAGACGGATGATTTTGTCTGCCTCGATGGAACCCAAAAGATGGCCTAAATATGACGCGGTTTAATAGTCAACCAGAACGAATCCTGCGTTAGAGCTTCCTTCTCTTCTAGCCTCACGCTCGTAGTCCCAGTCGTAATATTTGGCGTCTTCGAAGCGGCATTCGCCCCCTCTCAGGAAGCACCCTCCTGATGAGAACAATTAAAGTGGATCAGTCCGAGTGGTGCGGCGTCACGCATACAGTCTCGTCCACTTCAAGCTATATCACTGTCATTGCTTTTAAAGCGCCATTGCATCCGACACCTCAATGCCGTAAAGTTAAGTGACTGGCCATGCGAAGCACCACCTCCGTGTCCGTCTGTGTTTGTATCGATTTGCTTCGATATTCGCCTGCATCAGACGCAATGTTGCCTTGAATAGAGTGACCTTGTTATAGCTAGAACCGGATGACCCTCTACAATGTGATATATACGACGTTACACGTATGGCTTCATACGTTAACGACGTCGTCTTGTTGCTAGCATCGCTTGGATGTAACTAACCCGTCAAGCACCATCTCATACGTTACGTCAGATAAGCGTCCCAGATCAATATAGGGCCCGAAGTATTGCCGCAATAATTTTTCGGAGGCCACAGTGGCAAACAGGTGTCGAGACCCATACTTTGTCGCCTTGTTCGTACACTAAATATCTCTGTCGAAGATTGTAGCGGCATGCGCATGCTCGTGCTGATTTTTGATCCGCACACGCGCTAGTTGTCGAGCTTGTTATGCACGCTGAGAGATCTCCTCGGCGTCCTGATTGACATCATCGGCGTCGGCATTCGGGAACATTCTTGCACACATGATAATTGTGACTGGTCGCCCGTGGAAGAGGCTGAATGGCGTCATGCAAGTTGTGTCTTTTCTTTCCGTATCGCACGCGAATTGAACGTAGAGATTTCTAACCAATTCTTGTGGTCCGCGTCAACAAATGCAAAGCATGTCCGTCAACCTTCACTTCATTGGTTTGAGAGTGACAGGTCGTTGGTTTATGGTCACTGGTCCCACTGAGACGGAGAACGGTCCCAAAACATTTGGTCGTAAAAGCAGTTTCTCTATGAGTCATAATAAGTACCGCAGCCCCATGCCTGAGGACAATGTTCTCAACGAAGAACGGAGCTGCTTCGGCGGCAGTGCCCCGGGGCACATCCTCTGTTGAAGCGGGTTAGATAATCGGTGGCGACAATTATCCATTTACTCCCGGCTGAAGATGTCGGAAATGTTCCCAGTATGTCAATTTACTTGAAAGGTGTCGTTGGCGCTTATAGAGAAAGGAGGAGTCCGGCAAGCTTTATAGGGGGTGCTTTAAGGCGCCGGCAGTGTAGCCATGTCTGTATATATACTTCTTCTCAAAAGATGTTTGCAGCACTGCTAAGGGCAGAGGCACCCCGGTCCAACCAGGATCACGCGCACTAAAATAGGCAATTGTGCTCCTCCGCCTCTCTCGACTCCCAAACAGGCAGGGGTGACAGTAGGAGCCCAATTCTTTATTATAGTTCCCAGGTGAGATAGGCACTTAAGAGCACAATTGCAAGGGCTCCCCTGCCTTTCGCAGTGTTGCAGATATCTTGTGAGACGAAGTAGAGTACTTCAATGTCGCCAGTAGTCTGGGCGATTACCAACCGTGCTGTACTCTAGCCAACGTGCGGGTGTAGCCTATATGGCCGCCGGTTACCTCGACCCGTCATGGCACGCTTGAAAACTTCAGTGCAAAGAGCCATTACGACAACGAGAAGATGACTGTTTCTCCCACATCACGTGGCAATGTAGAAATAACGATAGCTTTCGTAAAGACCCGACTGCGGAACAGTGGGAGAGCCGGCTCTCCAGCGGCGATTTGGATTGCCAACTAGGTCTGATCCAGCACGCCCAGCGAGCAGCGAAGCTCAGCGAAGCCCTGGAATAGGGGCACCGACCCTGTGAGAAGAGGGAAGATGGAGCTCTTCTGCTACTAGCACAAGACCTTCCTAGAGAAACTAACGTATTTCCTATCCTATCCTATCCCAGGGCAGAAGTCCTTGTAAAGTACGTGGTTACGAAGAAAGAATGAGGAGAATCCTTGACCGGAAATTTTAGGCACGTCCATAATTTTCTTCTCCAAGAAATGAATGAGAGGAGCAATTTCTGGCCCTCTCGCTGCTGTTCGGAAAGCTTTGTGTTATTTAGGACTCTAAAAAGACAGTGTCATTAGTCACAGCGGAGGACTTGAGCGTGCTCGCGAAAGGGAATCAGCATCCGTACGTTTCTTTCCGGAGTTTTACGTATATAACTGTCATGTCCAACTCTTGTAACCGAAGGTTCAAGCGCGCAAGTCTCCCTTAAGGGTCCTTAGGTTCGACAGCCAGCAGAGAGAATGATGGTCGCTAATGACGTGAAAGTTGCGAGCCTACAAGTAAGGCGGTGCTTCATAATCACGCATCTCACTGCAAAACATTCCTTTTCTGTTGCCGAGTAACAGAGTCCTGTTGGCGTAGGGAATAAAGTATTGCACACCTTCCTGGTGCTGCACCAACACAGCACCAAAACCCAAATTGCTGGCGTCCGTATGAAGCATTGAACGGGCGTCGTCAGAAAAGTGCGCCAGGAAAAGTGTTGTCTATAGACGGCTGCGGAGTTCATTAAAACTTGGTACCGTTGTTCACCCCAGCGAAAGACTGCGCTGTTGCGTGCTGGTGAAGTTAATATTGAAGCAGTTCATGAGAGGCTAGCAACACATCGGTGATAATAGGCGCTCAGACCCAAGAAGCCACGCAATGTCTTTTTGCCCGTAGGTGTGTGGAACTTGGCGGCTGCGGAGAACTTTTCGATATCAGGCCGGACACTTTCTTGGCTAACGACGTGACCTAAGAAATTGCAGCTCGTAAATGAAGTGGCACTTCTCAGGTTTTAGTGTGACGCGTTTTATAGTCGGAACGGCAGCTAGCAAACTGTATAGATGCTCCTCGAAGGTGGTCGAGCCGCCATTTGTTCGAGATAAACCAAGAATGTTTGCCGCCTAAGTCCCAAGAGCACAGTGTCCATCAGCCTCTGAAATCATGCTAGTGCCGAGCACAAACAGAACGGAAGAACGTTACACTCCTACAATCCGTCGGGAGATACGATGGCTGTCTTCTTCCGACCCCTCTTATCTACTTCGATTCGCCGATGTCCTCCCAAGTCCATTGATGATAAGTAATGTGAATTTTGTAGGAGATCAAGGAAATTGTCAGTGCGAGAGAGAGGGTAATGGAAACTCGTTATGCTGCCGTCCTTTTTACCTTTTTACCCAGTAATAGAGGTAAGCCCAGAGACTCTGTGATGGCTGAATAATGTCTCTAAGCATTTAGGCCACCTTACGCTTAATAGCTTCACGTTCGTTTGAAGCCGCATGGTAAGAATTTTGTCGAATCGCGTGAATTGCGTCATCCGCGATAATTCAAGGTTTTGTGAAAGGCATTCGGCGGTTCGTAATTCTGAAGCATAAATTGTCTCTAAATTGATGAATGAGATTCAAAAGGCGTTCGAATTCTGAAGAAGGAACATTTTGGCTGATATCGACGATGGGTGCGGGCGGCTTTCCCACTGATCCATACTGTTGCCGCATTTTTGAGGCTGTCAAAAAAGGCCACAGTTGTGCCTTCCGGAAAATGCTAACGCTCGTCGCTGAAGTTTATCAGCGGTACTTCTGTGTGCACATTGCCCACGTTGAGTAACGCTGGAGCTATAGAAACACCTCAGCTGAGAATCAGGGTGACCACGTTCGGCGACACTATCGCCGTTATGCGACATGTTGCAATTCACTTCATCAAGAGAGAATGATCGCTGATGTGAAGTCAATGTCTCATTGATGACACGTAAGATCATCAGTGGAACTTCCGCGTAACCAAGGTTTGTATGGTTTTTGGTGAAAGCAACGGCGCTATTTAGAATGCTAATTACAGCCCCTTGCAGGCGCAGTATGTCCATGCCCAAGATGAGGTGTTTGCAACAGTCAGAGAGAATAACGAAGCGGCAAACGAACACCGCCTTTCCTATTTCTATCCAAAACATGCACTTTCCAGTCGGTGCCAGTACCTGATCCCCAGCACTTCTTATTTTCTTATTACTGGCCCAGTCCATTCTGTTCTTACTTTGAGAAGCGTGTCAGCCAGTTTTTGGATAATTTGAAAAAGTTTGTGCAGCGGTAACCAGTGCGTGTAACTCCAGCCTTCAATGCAAATAGCAGGCCAGCACTAACAACGTTCTCTGGGTAGGTTGTCTTTTTCGCAGTTGTGGCGGAAGTGGTACAAGGTCGGCGCTCTGAGCTTCTATGTGGGGGCTGCTTATCTGGCGCCTCATTTTCGGCGGTAATATAGGGGGTATTTTCGGCTATTGCGCGACAATGTAAAGGTCAACAGCGGCATCAGAATCACTGGTGGTGGTTGGCAATTGCGAGGGTTGTTAAGGCTTTGAGACTTTTCGACTGGTTGCAATCTCCCCTCGCAAGGTTGCGGCTATTATTTACCTCAGCGAGGGCTCGGGTCCAGCGATGCGCTACTGTCAGCAATGATACGACGCGCCGGCAAAGAATAACGCTTTGGAGATGGGGAGCGCTTGCGGAATCCGGGCGAGTCTACTTTCCTGCTGAACGGAGGGACGTCGATGATTTCGGAGGTGCCAACGTGGAAATGGCGGTGCGCAGAAGCAGGCGAAGAGATCTACCCCTTTTCGCGGTAGCACCAGTACCAATGGATATAGCCTCGTCGTCCGTAATAGGAGCAGAGTAGTCTGCTGTTTTAAGATCGCCACGTGTCTGTTCTACGGGATTTAGAGCGCCTTCATGGTGCTGACGGATGCCTCTGGAAGCGTCGCACCTGCTGACGGCTCGGTGGGGCGTGGTTTGGTTGCGGGCGGCCAAGGACTGCCGCACAGGTCAAGGATTGCAGCTCGTGGTAAGGTACAAAAAAGAAGCTCGGTTAGCTGACGGTTTGCAGCAAATGGCATGGTTCGGACATGGCGGCTGCGTTGTCAATGGGTTGAGACCTTTAGTACTGTGCAGACAAACGTATCGGTCTTGCTCCTCACAACTTGTGTGATAGCATATGGTGACTTAGCATTCGTAATAGTACTTAGCTACTGCTCCTCAAGGACAATTTCTTGAATGAGTTCTCGAAGAGTGGTTCTATCGGATGTAGTCAGCGCCGCCGCAGTCATCGGGACAGTGTTGTAGGGTCGGTTGTACTGGCAGCATCGTTCTTGGAGTGCTCGCTCTGTAGCTGTAACATCCTTGACAAATTCACTCACGGTTTTAGGTGCGTGGCGCACCAAGATGGCAAACACCTGCTCTCTGATACCGTGCAGGAGATGCTGTAGCTTGATTGGCTCACTCATATCAGGATCGGCTCGGCGAAGAGCCAGGTCTTCCGCAAACATAGCTACGCTGTGGTTCAGCTTATGGATACCCGCTTCAAGAAGGCGCACTACATTGTCTTGTCGATCAGCACTCCCAAATGTGTCTCTCAGTTGGCGGTGGAAGTCATTTTCTGTAGATAAACTTCTTGTTTAAAAAAAACTTGAACTATCCTCAAGGGGCAAAATAAATGTTTCTAGTGGTCCGGTTCGCGCTCTGTTGATTGCACTTAGTCACCCTTTTAGTTTGGACGAGCCAGTCTTCCCCATCTTCAAACGCTTTCATGCAGAAGCACTCTGGAACCTTGCAGTTGTGAAGAATCATCGGCGTAGGTGTGGAATGTGCCATGGCTTGGGAGAGCTGGTGAACTTGAATGTTTGAAGAGCCGCCCGGTAGATGGTCGAACTCTTGGGCTAGGCCTAGAAGGCGGCGGCAAGTGCCATGGACAGGTGTAACAATATCCGGGATCCGCTTTTGACTGCCGGAAATATTCTCATGCAGACCGAGCCCGTTCACCAGTGTCACGCCTCGATAGAACACTAAGGAGGTCCTAAAGATAACACATTTTAATAGTCGACCAAAACGAGTTTTGAATTCAAGCTTTATTCTCTTCCAGTCTCGCACTCGCACTACCAGCCATCATCTTCAGCGTCTTCTATGCAGAAATATTGACCAATGTGTGCAAAGATATATTATATGTTGAGAAGCCATCTATACTGGCTGGGCAATATGGACCAACCTATGCTGGGCAGCCATCACAGCTGATAGAACAATATGGATCGCTACACCAAATATATGTGGCAATGTTGGCCGTCCCCCAGATTGGCGAGGCAACTTTGACCAATATATGCTAAGATGTATTCAAAGTTTGCAGGCCGTCTGCATTGGAAGGGCAATTTTTACCAATGTATGTGGAGATTAGCGTGACATTGGTGAGCCCTCAGATGGCGTCTGGCAATACCAACCACAAAAACCCAATATGTATGCAATGTTGACAAGTCACCATGATTTGTTGGACAGTATTGACCAATGTATGCCAAGATATAGTCAATGTTGACAAGCCTTCTATAATGGCAGGGCAATATTTACCAATGTGCCTCATGATGTGCTCAATATTGGAACGCTATAGCGGCTGACTGGGATATATCAGCAAGCATGTTCCATTGGGTATAAAATGTTAGCAAGTCATTCAATAAGCTAGGTCATTACTGACCGCTGTAAACCAGTTGAACACAATATGAAGTTCACTGTGCCTATAATGGAATTGTTTTCACATGGCTCTGTCATTATTATCAGCGCCATTGTAACATTGGGTCGCTACTGGCCCAGGAATTGCCAGTCAATCCCCAATACCGAGCATCCAACAAGTGCTGCCTAGGTTGTTTGAGCATCAAGTGCCTCAGCTCATACCTTTGGAAAACATGGCCCCAATTATGTCTATTGCTAAGGCGGTTCAAGCTCCTAGAATGGAAGAACGAAGGAACGTGATGACGATAGTTGGGACATAAATCATTGATATACGTCTAGTTGAGCTAGGCAGATCAAGAGCTAGAAATAGTAATCCATAATGCCTTGCATAATTCGTCTAGTGTTCCATATCTCTCCACAATATTTTGTTTTCGGTTTATATTAGTCACTCAATTTCAACGTGAAGAGTGAAGATTGCATAAACATGTTTCAATTGAGGACTGATGTATTGGCAATTTTCAAAATGTCTCCTGTTGGGCTCGTCATGAAGCCTGTCATTGTTTCACTATATTATGCCTCTGAGGTGTCAGATAGAGCGAGCTGAGCAATTTTATGTCGATAATAAATCATTCCACATACAGTTTTGATGCTCTAAGGAGCGCAAAATGCGAGACAGAGTATACAGCGGAAACCTGCCGTTTATTTCTCGTATAGAGCGTTTCCTTACCAAAGTGTGCAAACAAAATATTACTACCGCTTACATGTGTCTGAGTAAGGCTGATACTTTTTCACAGTTCCACAGATTCTGTTATATTCCTCTTCACACGGATATGTGGAACGACGGGGATGAGACAGAAGACTTGTTTCCCACACGTGCAGTTGACATTCTGTATTCTCTGTAGAAAAAGAAAAACGACTGAATGGACGATTACACCTATGTGACTCCACTTATTATTGCAGCTGCTAAAGTATCTTGTCTTCGATATACATCCAGTTAGGAATCTACTTCAAATAAGCAAAATTCAGTTTTTACAGGGCTAGTTCTCAGCGAAATCTTTTGTCTACTACACTCACTCTCCTGTGCACAGCTGCAGGCGTGGTGCACCTCTGCGACTGGCCTCTACTTTATATCTGCGTTTCGCAGTAGGTACCGCAGACGGGGCGTAACGTTCTTTCACTCTCACGTTTTCCTCGCTCATTTTTCGGTAACCACTCACTGCATGCTTCTCTTAGCAGGGATATTGCGGTCCACCTTCTCCTTAATCGTTATAGACCTCTCCTTTTGCTGTAACCGTGTGGTCAGTTAGCAATAAGGTGATGTATATTGGAAGCGTAAAAGCCAAAAACATTTGCAGGGACATTAGGTAATATTTAGTGAGTGCAGCTTCAATAGCACTGTTCGAAATAACTCGCTGAGGCCCTCTCAAAGGAAATAAATTCATGAAAACAAATTGTCCACATTGCTCAGGTTGCAGCGCATTTAGGCAGCTCAATTAGTGGTAGCTACAGTAAGTGAGTGATATGAGTGTTTATCGAGGAATATTTGTATGTGAAGAAAGATGGGGCAGGAATTAAATGTGGCCACGGTGACTTCTCAAACCAGATTCGATTCAAAGCTTTTTCACGGATGGTGTTGCTGATTACGTATAGTGCAGTCATAAATGTAACAACTGCAAGACGAGCTACACTTCGATGTAGCCAATATGATTTTAAATTCTCTTTTTAAATTCTTTTTGTCGTGGGCAAGAAGTGATTTTAAAATTATTTTTGCAATAAAAACTCCATGCTGCTGGGTTTATTATCTGCGTTTCATCTACACTTGCATGGAAGTAGCACATAAATGCAGTACAGACTGTCCTGCTGTAATATATGGTCAATTATGTCTTCATCGAACCTTTCAAGTGCCAAGTCATCAAGGGCAGATGTACGTATGTCTGCGTCTGTACAATCTTTAAGATATGCAATGTATTAATCCTAAATGCGATACCTGTCAACGTCTTGCTAATACCCTGAAAATTATTTCGCCAGCTTTATGTTTATGGCCCATTCTTATTATACTTCTGGCCTCCCCGCTACACACCGATAGCGCAATGCGTACACGAACCGGCTTTATGATATGTCCTCGTAACTTCACTAAGCATTAAAATGTGGTATTTGTTTCTCGCTATTTCCTTGGAACGACCTGCTGGTCGTTCTGATCATGATACACTGGTCGAACTGATCATGATCATAGCCTTACACATTTCAAGTTCTCAATTACGACCAATTCATATCTCGGGATGCTATTTTCTCCTCACAGCTGGCCGCCCGTGTGGTCATTTTTTTCAAAGCCACTACAGACTTATCAACCGACGCAACTCTTCAATCACTCACGTTTTGAGTTTGACCATCCTTTCGGTTTGATATAACGTCTCCATTTAGTTAGACATCACAGACTGAGGTCAACCACCGGGCCTACAATAGAGTTTAAGGGTGTTGTATTGCCCGATATGGAATATGTGTTTATGGACTTCTTCGACGCGTCTGGAAGCCAAGCGATATTCTCATTTGAATATAAGGGCAGTAGTTTCCTTTATTAGAGGCTCATCGTCATCATCATCATTATTTATGTACCCTAACCTGCTCGTGGTTTAAATATTAACATAAATAGAGAGCAGTCATGACATAGTACAATGTCACTAATATCTAGCAGTAATATCAATCTGTCGGCATGTGGCTCAAGCTGAAAATGATGTGGGCCACTACCAATGATACAATCCCACTCACTCCCAATTCTCTTCTGGATAGTCTCCACCTCGTCTTCAATGCTCCGCACGACATTCGCCTTCGCCTCGCCGACGTTGTTTCATCTTTACTCCGGTGATAGGGCGCTATTTAAGGGGAAAACAAAATTACGCAGTTCGGGGTAAAGAACTGCGCGTTTGGAAAGCTCGTCAAGTCATCCATCTCCTCTTGGCAATGTTACTGAAGCATTCGTAGAAGGCTTTTCTGTGCTCAGCTGGTGGATACGGCTGCTTCCATATCCATCATTGCTGCGAAATTCGCAAGGTCACCATGACGCTTTCTGCCTTTTCATTTCATACAGCCAATTCACAATACATCAACGTATGTCATCGATATGGTTGTGCAGTCTGACTGCTCTCAGGATATCACACTCGGCTGCGAGCTCCTTTCGACCCAGACTGCTTTGATTGATTGTGTCAGTGCTAAAGTTGCGCTTTCCCCAGTTTGTAATATTACTTGCGCGACACGCCGGTGCGTCTTGCGAAAATTCTTATAGCTGAAAACACCGACATCTCTCGTTTTTCTTATGCTCTCGTTTCCCTTAACTCGATCTCTGCCCTTTCTAGCCCGGTCTTGTTTACGCCCACAGTTGCCTTCACCTACCATCACCACCTACCATCACCACCTCCTTCTGAACCTCCTACCGTTACCCTACACGATGGCTGTTTTTCAGATCGAGTGTATCGGCTACATTGAGGAGGTGGATCGTGATTTAGCTTACTTGTACTCCGAACATCGTGGTTCTCCCCATGTCGCTGCCTGGGCGTATTGTGTGACGGCGACCAAAAGCTTTCTGTCGACGGACTTCATCGAGTCATTGCATACGACCTTCTGCCAGCTAAACATGACTAAATAGGGGCCCTGCTTAATCACTTTATTGCTTCCTTTGAGCCCCAGTCTTCCTTGACGGTCGCACTGGCCGTTTCTCCAGAAATTGATGCTAGTAGGCACGCTCTGGTACTAGCGACCGTTGCGTAAATCGCTCACTGATCGCCGCGTCATCCTTGACGATGTCGAATGTTTCCTTCAATGAAGATTAGCACAACTCTCTCATAGCCCTTGGGCCCCCCTTTTTATCTTGGTGACAAAAAAAAAACCAGCATGATTCGTTTTTTTTTTTATGGACTACCGCTATCGGAATAAATCTGCAAGGTGTATATTTACTACCACACTTTGACGACGTGCCAGATTGCTTGCAGGAGCGGGGCTTCTTTTGCCGATAAATTAATACTCCGGCTATTAGCAAGTGCCGATGGGTTGCGCTGATCTCTCGGAAATCGCTTTCATCATTCCAGGTGGTTTCTATTAAGTTAGTGTCATGCCGCTCGGCCTGTGCAATTAACCAGCCATTTTCCAATGAATGATGAGTATTGTTCTCAGTGGGCTTAAATGGTAAACACGCCTTTGTTGTCTTAATGACTGTCATTTTCTTAAAACGTTTCTATAGGCCACCCCCTTCGCCCTCAGAGCTTAATGACGTGCCTGACGAAAACCGGGCAACTAAACTTGAAAAAATGTTAATTTGCCGCCACCAGGCTGATGATTCTTGGCCAAGCCATCTCAAAAGATGGCGTTCTACCGGACTCTAGCAAACTTCGTACCGTCGCAGACTTCACCATGCTTACAACTTCGAAAGACATTCGCAGCATAACCAGTGCACCACACGACCACGGCGGGGCAATTGTAACCATGACGAAGATTACTCTTCTGAGAACTTCAGAACGTTCTACTGACTGGCGTTGCTATCGCTTAGTGTGTGTTGCTGGGCTAGACCTGTCTTACCAGAAACCGCTGTCATCATTGCCTTATTTCTCCCAATGCGAGGCAATAAACCCCATATATAAAGACGAAAGAGAACGAATGCTCCACCCTCCGTGGTTGTGCAGAGGCTAGTACACTGAACTGCTTTTTCCTAAGATGCGGGATTGAATCCAGGCCTCTGCGGCCGCTTTTTGAAGGAAGCAAAACAAGACGCCCGTATGCTGTGCAGTATCAATGCATCTTCAAATGCCCCCGGTTTGCGGAGACTTCCACTAAGCTGTCTTCCATAGCCTAAGTTAAACACCACAAATCAAACAAACTAAACCAAAGTATTAATACAAAACAAGTAACAGGTTGGACATACTTCAATAGCTCAGTTGGTAAGAGCATCGAACACGATATTAGGAGCTCGTGGGTACAGTTCTAAACCATCTGCGCGTTGTTGTTTCTGGTTCAGTTCAGTTCAGTTCAGTGAACTGAACCAGCAACAACAATGCGCAGAGCAACAACGTTCCATTTATTGATCTTTCACCCTATACTTATTACACAACTAATTTCTGTCAATAGCGGAAGGAGAATCTAAAAAGAACCCTTATGCTTTCCTTTGCCTCACTGATATTTTGCTTCTTTCCTTCGTGCATAATAACGAGCACCTGACTTCCTTCAACCCTAGTTTGACGAGCTGCCGTACGGTCTACTTGGGTTAACAACGTATAACCACTCTTGATTTCTCGTTAGTCTGTAGCCCAATTGAACTGGTTCGGATCTGGGCTACTGATTGGGAGCACAACAATTCAGTTATATAAGATGCTTCGGAGCACTCGCCAACAGAAACTCAAGCCTAATAATTTTACATCCCGCAGACCAATTTATTGGAAAGCGAGAATAAAAAATCTGCACCTATGAAATCATACCTAAAAGAGAAAAGTTGAACTTTTTTCAGTCCCTTTCTGATTATTTGGAGATATACACTTACGGGTTGTCCTGTTTGTAAAGGTTAGAATGAAGCAACGGTCATTAGGATTCCAATATTGCAACGTGTGGGGATATTCCTCTCCTTCTGCAGGAAAGGAGAACCATGCTTAAAAGATGTTATTCAAAAAACCCTTCCACTAAATGCTGCCTCTAGTATATACATTAAAGGAGAAATTGGTAGTATTGTTCTTGAAATATCGGTGAATACCTCAAGCCAGCCTCGTCGCTATAAACCACAAGGATTGTACGTGAAGAAGGAGGGCTTGGTTATATAGCGAAACTTTCATGATCGGAGCAATCAATGCCGAAGATAGGCTAGCCTCAACAAAGGAACTTATAGATTGCAGAAATTTTCAAAAATCTCGCTACAGCACCATTGAATAGGGTTACAGCCTGAAGCTCTGCAGAGGATTCTCACCTTGATCCTTCCTTTTACGAAATCTTCTCCTAAAAATTATATATTGAGTGCTCGCTAGATTTAGTAATTGAAGACGATGACTAACCCACCAGCGTCATTTGTGAGACTTTACTTATCATGCCTAGCTACATTAACATATAGACAAAAACACAACGTAAAGAAGAATACACTTCCTTACGTCCCCTTCCTCTTTGGGAACCCGTAATGTGCGGTGGTGTTCGCTGGTAAACCTAAATGAACTGATGGCACTGTTCATATTTTTTGAACCGGCAACAAAATGGTCGATTCAGCTGAGCTTCCGAATCACATATGTTCTAGAAGCAGCAACCTAATCTAAAGAAGCAGCCAGGGTACGCGGTTACCGCATTTATCAAAATAGGCTCATGTCGTAAAATACAATCTTACTGTAAAGAAAATAAGCGTTTACGTATTGGCAATTCCTATGTTGCCGAATTTGCGCCCTTTTTTGACGTTAAAGCACCGCCGCACCCGAGTGGCTAACCTAATATGTTAGCTTATTGAAATGTGCGGTAAAGTAACAAGACTACTCGTATCTGTCACTGCTATCGTCTTAGAACTTTACACGCTCCGCCCAAGTTTGAGAAATGCTTACTGGTCCGTATGAGCTATATACTATAATATATAATAACTCCATCTGATCATTTCATAAGTAATATTATCCCTGTTATTACGCGTGAATTGTCTTCGCGTTAATCATTATCGTTCAGTATTCTTTTTCTTTCATTCTGAATTTGAAACCCGTTTCTAAATCGTGCATCGTTATGTTTCCTGTTTTACTTAGATGTGCCTTATGTTTGGTACTTGTCAGTGTACGTTTCAGCAGAGAAATATTGGGATTATGAAACCCATTTTGGTTAGAACTGCTTCTGAGTAATTTACGCATGGTGAAAGTTTTGAGCGACGTATATATATTTCTTTTTGAAATTTCTTATCGGCTTAAGAAAACTGCATTACCTGGATATCAGCGCGGGATTGGCTGACCAGGTGTGAAGTGGAGCAGCGGTGTTCAGTGGCGTCAGTCAACAAAACATGAATGCATGGAATATTACCGTTCGTGTGTTTTCTCTCAACGTGCTACCAGTTCTGAGTATATTGTTCTCTTTTATAAAATATTACTATAGGTTTCGAGCTCAACGGTTGCGATCATGGTTTATTGCACATTATTGCAAAACACACGCACACACACAGACACACACGCACACATGTATATACAAAAATATTAAAAGGTTTTGTCTCTTCCTCTCACCTTTTGTTTCGCTTACGATAAGTACAGCATCATCGCCTTGCTGCTGAAGTTTCGCATACAAAATGTGATGCTTCCTGCAATAAAACCAGTTCAAATACCACGCCGTTTTGGCTTATCAGAAATATTGCTTTTGCTTATCAGAAATCAGTTTCAAAACTTTATCATAGTTTCTCATCTACCATCTAACCTTGTGTTCGGAGCCTGGTAACCACAGTTGCTTATCTACCTTAAAACTACTTATAGCTAAGTTCTTCATCTATATCATGTGTTACGTCATCTGTTTTAGAAAAGAACTTTCTTCGCATGCAAAAGGCATTCAAATGTTCGGTTCGTGCACAGGTGTAAGAAAACGAGTCTCTTTTAGCTAGTGCCTCTTTAATGCCGTTAATATTCAACCATCGAGTGCTTCATTGAGCGGGCAACGTACAAGTACTATAATTCTTCTAATATACATGCGACATTACATTTAGGAACTGAAAAAGAGCCATCCAGAATTGCTACTAACAAATCATTGGTTAGCATTGGAAACAATATTTCCCCACAGCGTTGGTATGTTAACAGTAGCGCATTTTTTCCTTGGTATAAAAAAACGAACGCCAGTACTTCCAATTTCTCAATTACGCTAATGTACACAAGCCTAACTACTGCTAAGACTGCCCCAAAAAACATTATCCCCATTTAGCCCCAGTAAGTGCGGATATAGTTTAAACATAACATTTATAACATTGTTCAGCTATTTATTTTAATTATAGTTCGAGCATTCTTAAGGATGTAGGAAGCTTAATTATGATCAATTTTACAACGTTTTTAGATGTGTTGACAATCAGGATGACTCCCTCCGAAGCTTAGCATGAATTACAGATGTTTTGTAAGGTGGCTCTTAAATGGCACGTATGCCTAACGCAGTCCCCAGCGAAACTTATCTTTTCTCCCAGGCCTTTTCTAATAAATTGGCAGTAAGTGATTTTTTGTCTTTGTGCGGAGCAGAATAAAAAGCCACATTATTTGAAGTCAAGAATGTGTGCGATAGAGGCGGACATTAAACAAAGTCCTCAGCTTAAGTGTTTGTACTCCCAGCTGCTGTAACTGCGGAAATGAGCTGGAAATTGTTAATATCGCGCATAGCCCCAGCGGGTTCTGGAATTTAAAAAAAAGTGCACTATCTAATAACAATTTCTCAACAGGTACTATAAACGTTATGTGCAGCACAATTGCATGATTTAGGACTTTAGACACCTGGGTAATCTTTCTGCTGAATAGTATACCTATCGCTATTATACCATTCTGCCAGGTATTATTAGAGTGATCGGCTGTCTATTCACAATATCTTGTTTATATTCACATGGGTAAATGTTGCACTAAATGAATAAATTATAACGAGGCATAGCGTTTTTTGCCAGCTAGGAGAAAATAAACATTGCATTGCATGCAAATCCTTGAAAATGGGCGAAATTTTTATATAAAACATCACGAATAAACGTGAAGGCTTTTCACCGTTTGACTATAGAAAATAAAATGCTACTTTCTAAAACGATAACATACTTTTATAAGAAGGGCATTTACAATTCGGTGTGATGTTCACAGCAAGATATTTAGACGAAAACTCACCACCAGTCACCATTGTTATAGCCATAATAAAACCTGTAATCATCTTTCGCCAGGGATATTGGTAGAGCGTAAACACATGAGTGCTTTCCGTATACACTGTGATGCTCGAAACTTCGCAAGACAGTCCAAATTATGTGATACGTGTTTATGGCCTGAAGAAAATAATATTCAGAGGAAGTGCACTTCAGTATAAATCTATTATTAGCAGGGATCCTTATTTTATGGTGAAGCGCGTTCCTTTTAAACGAAAGCCGAATGTGCTTGCTATGCGAAAAAAATGCCTTCGAAACATAAGCTTTCTACAAAGGTAAAGCAACTATGAGCAAACAGTACATGTACTCCTTTAAAACCAAAAATATAGATTGTAATAATCATCGATACCCAAAATGAAGCACTGAGGAGCACCGAATTGAGGAAAAATAATAATTGTCTAGTGCAATTTGTCCTGTTTGCTATACTAAATTTATTGTGTGACTGAGCTTTGTTTTTTAACGGGTTTTAGCCAATACAGGTAGTACAAAGCTTCTTTCCTAATTTAGGCTTGGTGGTGAATCGACGTTTTCTGTATAATGCGAAGGAAAAGTTTATTACATTAAGCGAAAATCTGCTTTGAGAAGCTTACTCGTTAATTATTGTGTACTAGATTGTCATAATGTGGTTCGAAGTTGTGAATGATAGACAATATCTCTGAAATGTTAGAAATGCGTTGAATATTTCCTGCGTGCTTATAGAATGCATATTGCTTTTACAACGCTGAATGGCGTTCATATATATCACTGACAACACTAGAAAAGTCATTTTCAGAATACTGCTATCTGTGAAAAAAAGTTAGGCAAAAATTTCAATCGTTCCACAATTTGAAGCTTCAGTTAAAACTTCCATGGTGACAAAATAAAGACAAATAAAACTAATTTTCTCTCTATAGGACAAACGAAAGAGTTAAAAAATGTAACATTTATTTATTCATATATTTTAACCACTGGACACAGCTGTCTAATGTATATAACCACCGATGTATGTTTCAGCGCCGAGTATGCTACCAACACAAAAGCTGAAATGTCAGACTTGTTTCAAGAATATGCCTAATAATAAAAGCATAAACGTTCTAAATTTGTCATTGGTACCAGCAATGTTAGCCCAATATAACGAGCAATAACTATTCTTTGAGCATAATACATATTCTGTCACCTCATTTTTCAAGATATTTTCTGAATAACTTGCAGGTATCTAAGACTTATTTGGTTTCCTAGATAGCTCGGCTCCAGAGATTTCAGCCAATACTACTTTAGAGGGAGGCATAGGAAAAAGTCTTTACTATTGATCGAAATTTCTCACAGCATCCGATTGGTTCATGCCTTGAATCAGATCACGTACATTATTCCTTCAGTGTCCCTAGCTGTATGCCATTACATTCTTGCTTTGTACGAGCACATAATCTACGTTTAGGTGTAATTGAATGCAATCAATCTTGACGGAGACAATTTAGAGCTTTCTTCGGCAGAGGTATCCTTGAAACCCTCTTATTCAAAAGACCTCTCAAACGACTGGTTGCCGTAAGGTTTTCATCACTGCTTCTCAAATAGAGTAAAGAGGCTAAAAAGGTAGGTTGTTTGGCTACTTGTAGCTATCTGGAAGTGAAGACAGAAGTGACATAACGAACGAAGTGACCATAAGCGTCACTAACGCCTTAAAAAGAGCTCGCGCGGAAAACATCGAAGGAAGGTTGGGCAATGAGAGTGAAGAGAAGAAATAAGTTAACTTTATATCACCTGAAGCTGAAAAAGAAGCAGACCGCGCACTTAAAGTAAATTAAAAATATTTGAGGAAAAAACTGGTCAATCCACAGGAAACGGTAATGGCAATGAACGTATCGGGAGTAGAAAATATTAGAAGACATAGGTCTTGGATGAAGCGTAGGGAAGGTGCCATGAATAATAATACGGCTCACTTCTGCTATGCGTTCTGTGCGAAAGCGTTAAGGTGCAGGCCATTAGAATATCGAAAGTAAAGGAACTTATTAAAGAGGGAAAAGCAGATAATGTTCATGTACATGTCACCAACCTTCCCAAATATAACAACTTCACGGAGCAGTCACTCTGTAGTTTTTTAGTACACATTCAAATTACCTCCTTGGTAGGAGAGCGTTCCTATATCTTGCAATTATTACATTGTAAGAGAAATAAGGTACAGCCACACTTAAGGATTACCGTACCTACCGGAGCATAAACATATAGATAAGCAACGCTATTGTTGCCGTACGCGCCGATAGCAAGGGTGCCAAGACGGCATCTCACACTCAAGATTGTGCATTCTGTGACGCAGAATCATGCGCCCTTGAAGCGACGAACATTGCGGTTTTTTTAGTCTTATGAAGGCGTTCAGAGTGCACTGCCATCATAGAAGTTTCCTCAAAAACTCTTAGAGATGCACTGTAGAAAGCGACGTGAACAGAGAGCAACATCTGAAATCCACTAAATTGTATAGTTTCGGGGAAGATGGCCATGAATTAAATAATGCTGCTCGTGATTGAATAAAACAAAATGAAATCGACTTACGCGGACAGAATCTTACCGCGTGATTCTACCGGCACGCATGCCACAAGCTGTTATTTCAGGCGCAATTTGACGGTGGTGCTTTGTTCTACCAGGATCATCGTCTTCGAAAAATGAATTGCGCCTGGAACTCACGCTATCAGCAACCAGTGATATAAGGGCGAAGCTTATCGCAATATTTCTGCTATGTTCGAATGTTACTTGAGCTAAATTTATTTCGCCGCAGTTCTTTTGTTGTTGATACATTCGTTATTGGTTATAAACGTATGAAGATACTTCACATGATATTGGTAGTTACTCTAAAATCTTTTGGCCGGCTTTAAAACTGTTTATATTTCTGTTCGTTTAGAAGTGGAGACACTAGAGTTTTCACATAAACGACCAGTAATCGGAGTGCTATTCATTTAATTTTTGCGAGAGAAAATTGTACAAACTGTAGGACCGAAGCAGCCTTATAGTTCAGACGGGCATAGCATTGCCCCTATAAAAATTTCTCGCACCCTGATATACAGGAGGTATCCATAGCCGCAAATTTTGATTTGCTAAAGCTGCCTCTAGAATTCTGCTGTGAAGAATCTACGAAAGTTCGCTATTATATCTAGCCACCGTTTTTACAAAGCTCGGAACTGCTGTGCACTCGTAACCTGTGTATGGGGCTGCAAGAATGCTTTTTTTTTTACGATACTTTTCCCTAGTCAAAGCTTTTGCGGGACCTTTCACAAATTCAAACGTTTAACAGCAAATTTATTGCCTTATGTTAGACAAGTCTTGCTAGAGCAAGGATACAATAATGGGGATTTGAAAAGTTACTGTCAGATGGCAAAAATTTAGTTGAACAGTGAGGTAAAGATTGATAAACTTAAAAAAGGTACAATAGGTTCTAGCTACCGCATCTCAGCGTAATGCTCGTGATTATTCGCTCACAAAGCCAATGCAGGTGTCGACAGTGGGTTTTCGGTAGTTGGAGCCTTTAAGGTTTTTACGCTAATTATCGTCGTTTAGCAAATTCTTCGGCACAAAAAACAGGCAGCTAGGCGTCGGTTCTCTAAATTAGTGTGTTGTCCGGTCCTCAAACAACATAAAAGCATGCTCCCTTTAATCGCTCATTTAAAGCCGACAGGGAAAATTAGGCGATCAACTTGTCGCCCATAATGTTGAGAAGAAAGTGACATTAGAAGCTTTAATTGTTGATCTTGTTGATGATCAGGCTTAAAATTCATCTTATTTAGCGTAAATAAAACGTAAGAAGCCACGTATACCACATGCGCTTCTGGTGTACGTGTCTTGTTACTCTGTGTCCTGCTGTTTTGCTCTAAACAAGATGAATTGTAAAAACGACATTAGAATGTGCCGATTAATTTCAGCAGAAAAATGCAATGCGTCAAGCATAAGAAGATAGGATGAAACACGATTTGTGATTTAGACATTTTAGTTGTCAACCAGGCGCAATTGGCCAGCGCTTAGTCGAATCATGCTCCCCTTTTTATATGTAACTAGGCCTAAGGTCCTGAACAATATTTTCACATAACATTCTTTAAGGGGAAGCTTTGAAAAGTGATCTGTGACTACGCATGTCTGGTCGCGCCTAAAATACAAAACAGCTCACCGCTTCCAAGTCCTTCACTGATTGTTTAGCGACCGCAGTAGCGGTGTTAATGATCATAATTAGTGCCACAACCAGTCTGTTCATTCTTGCATGGAAATAACAGTTAGCGTCACCCATGCGTCATAACCTTAGCCTGTACAGAACACGTCTTATATACGTTTCTTCAGTATGTGACTTTCAAAAGCTATTCTTAGCGCTGAGTAGCGAAAAAAGTCCAGTTTCGTTGCCATCCCCGGAGTTGGGTATATGAGCACAGAATTTTATAGGGACAAAATGGAAGGCGACTAGGTGATTGTCAATGTGAAATACTGCTCTGACACCTGAATATGCCAACTTATTGATTCTTTCCAGAATTTTTCGCATAATGCACAATACTCAAAATGGGGAACAATGGCAATATCTTTGACCTTACAAACGTGCCGAAGCAGTGCGGACTATTTTATTTTTTATTTTTATTTAAGAAATACTGCAGGCATATTAAATGTCCAAGCGGGAGAGGTTGTTTGCATCAGATGTCATGTAGCTGAAAACAATAAAACAAAGAATTTTACACAGCGATGAACTGATAACACAAATAACACTACATGCACAAAATAAAATGGTTGCCTTAATTAGCTCAAAATATTTAACAATATCTGATGGAATTGCGTTAGGTACTGCATGCGAGTTTATTTTGTACGAAATAGGACAAATTTATTACACTTTTGAAATCCCTACTGTAGCGATCCCTAAGCTAACGCATTAGACTATGTAAAAAGAATCTGCGACTTTCGTCGTCTTAAATTCCAGTAGATTATAATCACAAGTTATTTGCAGCCTACACAAGCACTCCTGAGAGCTTTCCACCAGACTAGCATACACTCGCTTCAGACATTCCAACGCCGAATATGGTAACACGCGGATACCAGTAGCAAGGAACTATTTGAGCTTTCACACCAAAGAGTAACTCTGCCATGTATTTGAGTAGCAGAAACTATTCATTTCTTTGCTGAAAACATCCTTCTCGGCACGGTGGTCCAGAAGGTGTCGACAAAAATTGGGCAATTATGCTAACTGCCGCGATAATTTAAGCAATGCCGGGAGACAAACTCAAGGAAGACGGGTGTGGAACATCAGCAAATTAGTGGGATCATGAAGGCTTTAGCAGAACGATTCCAACTCAATTTGGCTGGAAGCGGACCGCCGATAAACGTAAGGCTGTATCGGTAGCTGAATCATCGTCCCGGAAGCCACGGGACATACGCACACAATCGGCTTCTCTGGGAAAGGAGGTCGCCCTACTTTCCTGAAGTGGCTATAAACCCAGCGCGAAATAAGCACAACGGCCCTTCCCCTGGACCCGTTCTGCCATGTTTTATCGGCTGCAGGAAAGTGTGATGTCACCGAAGTAGCACTGGGGCGTCAAATTCTTGAAGCCACCATAACCGCTGCGTGCGACAGGGGACATCAAACACTGGCAGCTCTTTAAACAGAAATTTGAGTTTTCTTGACTACCTCAGAGCCAACCAAAAACCTTTGACCTGTCTCCAAAGGCAGCGTTCCTTTTGGGCATCGCAGGAGAGGAAGCCATCGCAATCTACAACTCATTTACCTTTGCGGATGGCTAGACCAAGCTCGACTATGCGACGGTGGTCAAAACGTTGGGAGAATGATGTGCTGCACAACGGAATGAAATCCACGAGGTATCTCTGCAGGAATTGAGTGCAAGATTCTGGTGAGCCCTTTGAGGATTTTTCGCGTAATTTGAAGACTCAATTCCAGTAATGCTATGCCGACACATGAACGGAGTCAATGATTGGATACCAAGTAGGTTTTGACACCAGTAATAACGTGCAAGCGAAGTTGCTCGCAGACATCCTGTTCGCCATTAAAAAAGCAGAAACAATCTGCAAGGCCGCTCAAAGCACGGCTGAACACGAAAAGTTGTGGAATGAGTGCCAACAAAAAAGGGTGAGCTTGGTGTGAAAGGAAAACCCTGTCTCGAGTAAAGCGCTTTCAATCAAAGTAATTCAAGTCCAGCTGCCAAAACGCATGCGCCGCGAAATTTCTTAGCATTCGGACGAACATGCAGAAAGTAGCAAGCAAGGAAATATTGCGCAATTTGCTCCAAGGCAAATTACGAGGTGGACGCAATGCAAGACACCGAGGAAGACTTTAATGTACGCGACGTGTCGGTCAGCAGCGTCAGCAGTCAGTGTGAAAGGACTGTCGAAGTATACATGAACAGTGTGCTAGTGAAGTTGAAAGTGGACACGGGATCCCAAGCTAACTTCTTCCTAACCTTTTGCCTTTCAATCTCTAGAGGAAGAGAGTCCCTAAGCCATCATTAAGACCGTGCAGTGTTATCTTGAGGTCGTAGTACGGCGCGTTATCAAATATATGGGTATCGTCGGAACTCAAGTGGAGCTTAATAACCGAAAACGCGTTTGCAGTGTTGTCGTAGTACGCAATAGAAATCAAGCAATCCTTGCTCCTGAAGCATGCGAAGAACTGGGTCTTCTGCCTAGGGAACTTCACAACTTAACAGTGAATAGTTGTGATAAGGAAATTCGCGTATACCTACACTTCTTCCGTGGCCCGGGTTGTGTTCGACGCCACAACTGCATGGTTCTGAGGTAAGGCGCTACACTGCAGTTCTCCAAACAGCGAGGCGGGTACTTCTGGCTCTGTGAGAACCACTCCGGCTAGAGATGGAACGCATGGAAAATACTGGGATCATCGCCAAGGTCACACAAGCCACAGACTGGGTGAGTCCTCTCGTTGTCGTTCGCAAAAAAGACGGCAATATACGAGAGTGCATGGACCCTAGTAAGATAAACGAATCCATTAAGGGAGAACACTACGAAATGCAAAGGCGAGAAGATATGGAATTCGAGCTAGTGGCCGCAACAGCAGTGTTCTCCAGACGACGCAAATTCGGTGTTCCGTCAGATTTCATTGCACGAAGAAGCCTCCAGGACTTGCAGGTTTGCAACACCTTTCGGTCGATATCCTTTTTACGGATGCCTTTCGGTATTTAGTCGGCATCTGAGGTATTTCAGAAAACATTGGATGAAGCTTTTGAATCGCTTCCCAGCTTGAAAGTATCCGTAGACGACATAATAGTCTGAGGCACCTCTCGGTAGGAGCACGATGAACGCCGGCGGTCAGCTCTGCAAGCAGCAGAGCAGGTTGGTCTGACATATATTCGTGAGAAGTGCACAGTTGGCATTCAAGAAATTGAGTTTTCAGGCGACGTTGCCACTGCAGAAGGTCTAAACCCAAGCCCTTCACTAGTAAAGGGCATGTTGGAAATGCCCGCCTCTGCTGACAAATCGAGAGTTCTGCGAATGCTCGGGATTGTAAACTATTTCGGAAAATATTTATTCACGTTGGCGCATAAACGACTCTTCTCAGGAGATTTATCAGACAAGACGCAGTTTTCTGATGGACAGATAACCATGGGAGTGAAAAGAAACTGCTGTGCAATAGCATTAATTAACACCCACTCCTATCAATGTTTCACCCAAAGAAACCTACAAAAGTGTCCTGTGATGCATCACGGAATGGGATTGCCGCTCTTTGTCGCAGCGTCATAGCAATTCCCGGAAATCCGTGGCTTATGGTTCCAAAGTGCTCACTGACGCGTGGAAGCGGTGTTTTCAAATAAAGAAGGAAGCAGTGGCTATCATTTATTGGTGCGGAAAGTTCAATTACTTGATCTACCTCCGGCACGTTATTGTGGAAAAAGACCACCGGCCATTTATTTATTTTTTTATTGGACGCCTGCATCGCCCGTAGGACATTACAACAGGGGGGCTACAAACGTTAACTATGACTTTGCATATCAGTTCAACGTATGGACAAAAACATCGTTCATCGGTATATGCACAGTGCTTGATTTCAAACTGTTTCATTCTCTGACAGTTCTAACAAAAGAGTAGCACAAGGCATCACCCCTACAAGAAATTCCCTGACCTTCAAATTGTTGTCCAGTTGCTTCGATATATAATTTGGAGCCTGAATATACGTTTTGCGGTTGATGCCTCTTTTAGAGTAATAAATGTTATGAAATAATTTTAATCTAGCATTTCTGTATAGTTCTTTATGTCTTGTCATTTAAGTTCATATTTCCTCTTTGTCATGATAGGTTTCCGGCTCTCACTTCCAAGAACAGAACTGACTGCTGTGTTCTGGAATTATTTCTAATTTGCCTATTACCTCTGTGTGTGAGTGTCCCAACAAACACAAGCAAACTGGTCGAACATAAATAAAGTAGAGCTAGGTTTTTAAGTTACTTGTAAGATGACTTAAATTCCTCCTCAAGAAACGCAGAACTGATGTTGTCCTATTTGCAATATTGTTAATGTGCCTGAGATGATATCTAGGAAATATCTAGGAGATAAAGACTCCTAGATATTTAAATTCTCACTTGTGCCTAATGTAATATCACCAATTCTATACCTATACGGATGGTAAGCGCGTTTTCTTGTAAACGTGGCGTGAACAGTTTTATTTATATTTAAGGACATATCCAACGTGTACACCAACCTGCTATGGTATCTAAATTATCTTGCAAGACTTGTGAATCAGAATTGGCACTAATCACCCTGTAAACAACATAATTATCAGCGAACTTGCTAAATCAGTTGCCATCTACAAAAAGAAGTTTACGATATGTCGTTGAGGCTGCAGCTGTTCTTTTTTAGGCTGATGCGCTATGACACTACAATATGCTTCGTCCCAGGAAAATAAATTCTGCTCGCCTCCATGCTATCAAGGGCCTCCAAAGTGATGACGTGGAAGCTCATGCCGTATGTGTAGTTTGCTCACCATTCAGCGGCGACACATTGAAGCAAATTGCCTCAAAGACGAGGAACGACCCTTATCTAAGCTTCGTGCTAAAATGCCTAATTGATGGTATTCCTTTAGAAAAGCCGCTGAAGTCAAGCGAGGGCTGTTCTGCAAGGTTATAATAGCTAGCTGCAAGGTTATAATACCAGCTAGCTTGTAGCGCGAAATTTAAAAAAAAAAACATTTATCGCAGTCATATTAGTAATAATAATAACACACTAAGAGAAAGACATCTTGTTTTCTAGCCTGGGATAAATTCAGACATCGAGGCGTTTGTTAAGAAGTGCTGCGTATGTACGCAATACGCATACAACCAAACAAGAAAGCGATTGAGAATGCGCTCTGTGCCTGAAGAGCTATAGTACCGAGTGGGCATCGACATCTTCCAGTACGGCGGGAAACCCTACCTGTGTTTATACAATGCGTTGTAAAACTTCCTCTAAGTACAACTGCTCAACGACTTGTCTGCGAGGAGCGTCACTGAGTCAAAAAGCTCCATTTTTACGCGGTACGGCATACCAATAGAGGTATGCAAAGACAAAGGTACGCAGTTCGCATGTAATGACTTCGTTGCCTTTGCAAAGCGGTATAATTTCAAAAGCACCACCTCGTGCCCACAATTCCCTCAATCAAATGGTCTCACGGAAAAAGGTGTGCAAATTGTAAGATGCACCCTAAAGAAAACCACTGAACCTAAACAAGAATTTCGATTCGGACTTCTTGCTTGCAGGGCCACACCTCTAGAGTGCAGCCGAACACCTGCAGATATCCTTCCGGGCCGCGAGCTTCGCACCACATTGCCCAACGTGCGCTGTAGTATCAACCACCCGGTGTACAAGGATCGCCAGACTGAAAGCCTCAAGCGGCCATTGATTTCACTAAAGAAAGGTGACATCGTTCGGCTGAGGAAGAGCACGTGGTCACTGAAAGCTCAAGTCTTGCTTCAGATCATGTTTTCAGATCATACGCCGTACTCACCGACGATGGAAGAGTGCTGCTACTCAACCGGTGGCACCGTCTACCGACCAACGAACCCTTTGAGAAGGAACTGCCACACTTTGTCGACGACGCAGGCAGCTCGAACAATTATGTCATCTCGGCCCGCACAGATCCATCGCAGTCACGTACCACTGTGACAAAGCTCGGCACAGCACCCCAAACGCGGATCCCCCGCTCACTTCCGCGCCAGCACCAGCTCTAAAGTGTCAACAAGACAAAGAGCACCACCTCGGTGCCTCACGTACAACAAGGACTTTGTACACGTACCTTAAATTTCCAATATAAGTGAGGCCAACAAGGCACCTGTGCGAGTGGCATCCTCAGATGTGTTTGTAACCGAGCCTTATTTCTTTTTTTTAAACGAAGAATGATGTATCGGTAGCTGAATCATCATCCCGGAAGCCATGGGACATGCGCACACAGTCGGCTTCTGTGCGAGAAGAGTTCGCCCTTTTTTCCAGTAGTGGCGATAGAACTAGTGTGCAATAAAGCACGACGCTCCTTACCCTGCACCCAAACGGTGATGTTTTAACGGCTTAGCAGCCGATAAAAGGGCAGTACTCGAAAGCTGGTACTCTAGGCCAGCCAATGCAGGCTCTAAGGTGGGCCCTAGAGGAAACCAATCACGCTATTTCATAGTTGGTCAGAAATTTTCAGCTAACTATCGAGGTATGCTGCGGAAATAGTCGACACCCAATGCTCGGTATCAAAACTGACCAAAAGCGTGGCCAAAGTTGGCTCACCATGACGTTGATAGAATACTTGAATCTAGTCACGTGTCGGCAAGTGATAGGGAATTAGTCCGCAGCCAAACATGGCCCAAATTAGAGCAGTGGTTGTCTGCCCGCATTGTTTTGAGAAGCAAGGCCTCTTATATTTTCCACGTTACAGTCGCAAGCTTAAAACAATTAAATTACTCATTTCATTTTGAAAGGTTCACTGGCTTTCGAATGAGGGCCTGACGAGGAGGATATATTTGTTCGCGGAAAGGTACTGCCAGGTTTTTGCACGTGCGCAGGGCGTCGGAGCCTCCTTTCATGCTTTTGCTTTGGTGCAGTGTTTCTTGTGTGATTGACACGATGAATCTAAGCGACATGTAAATGCTTGTGTTAATTATGTTCACCGCCAAATAACTGCTCCTTGCAATCAGTTGTCTGAAAAACCAAATGATTCATCTTATGAATGCAGACAATTCAGAGTGTTACCAGTTTTTCTTTTGCAAAGGACTCGCGGTCTTGTTGCCAACTTTAGAAACTGCCATTAGAAACTGTGCACGTGAAGTTTTACAATTTACTACTGTGTGCAAGGTTGGCCTCGATCTTGTCCCAACCTTCGTAGCCTTTATATGAGCTATATAGGCCAGGCTGTATGTCGTCGTAGAGTCGACCAAGGGACGAGGTGTGGCCTACTTTGTAGACCGGCGTAAGGACGGTAACCGAAAATGACCTATACCTAACCTTGACCGAGCTTCGGCCAAGCTCGGTCTTGTAAGTGTACGTCGGGCCAACCTAGGGCAACATTCGGTTCTTCGATTGGAATTAACCACATGCTGGCTACATAATTATAATGTTACCGACCTCAATACATCAGACGCCATTCTTTACTTCGTTGTCTTTGAATGAATGCTGCACTTCATTTAACCGGCTGAATTATTACTGTGACCTCGGTTAAATTTAGGGCACTGAAACCAAGCTCGACATCATCCTATCTCTATTTGCTCAAAAGGGCAACCATGTTTTCAGCGCTTAACTGCAGCCTGTATTCAAATCCCGGTGATAAATGACAACGATCCCATACCCGACAGTATAATCTGTGCTGTCAACGTGCCGGGTATAAACGTAGATGCCTTTAACCGACGGACTGCTGGTAAAAATCTCTGTCGCTTCTTTGACCCACACAAAATCACACCAATAGTTTAGAAATGTGAAAACTTTATCGTTTGTAGCCTGCTGCGTGGCTAAATGATCATAAATTATTGTCATAACCGGTCTTTCAGTTTGTGTTTTAATTGCTTTATAGTTTTTCAACATTTTGGTCCTCTTGCACGGAGCGCAGTCATTATAAACAGGCGGTAATGTCAAATAATTTTTTTATATTTATTTGTTTAAGCTGAAAATTCGTAGGAGGCGCGGAGGAGAAGAAAACTTTTATTTTCACTAAAATACTTTGGATAAAGAAGATGAGTGTGATTGTGGCGCTGGGTGGCAAGCCCTATTCCGGGACGCCATTGGCCGCCGACGCTGCCCGACCTCACTGGACAAGGGCACGCTAGGCCTGCAGGTCCGAGCTGGACAGGGCCGCCTCCCAGGCCTCCTGTTTTAACTGATGATTTCTGACACGAACGCTATTGAATCTGTTTAAGGTGTTCGTAGTTACGCTCACGCTATTTATTCGTAGATAAAAATTGGAGTAGCCGTTCACTGCTCTTTACCTCAACATTTGTTATACCTATTTTCAATGCGGCTAAAAGCTTTGATGATACCGTTTTTGAACGGCATATTTGAAGCTTGTTGCTGTCGCTGCTGCTGCCTAGCTTTTTCTCTGCTTATGCACGACAGCCAAGTAAGCGCTTTCCGGACTGCCGCCGCTGAGCAGCAAATAAATTGTAAGTGCTTGTCTGGCTACTGTGGCATAATAGGAATGGTTTATAACAAGGTACTTGATATTCTGAATTTTTCATAGACAATGTACTTTCACAATAATTTCGTTGTGTTTGCTGAAGACCAAAACACAAATTTGTGTAATTTTAGATTTTAGAATATTATTGCATAATTGAGACTATATTCTTCCTCCACAAGTCACAGTTTCCATTTCTCTTTTTTCTCACACTGTTTTTTTTTTTTTCAGAAGAACTCATTTTTCTATTTCCAACTAAAATAACGATTGATTTCCTTCCTTTACAAGGACAAAGAAGGCAGTGAAAAAGTGGTACTTTGAATCCAAACTAGAGGAGTGGGGGCTGGAAGTCTAATAATGCTGAATGTACAGTGAATATGGCGCGTCAAACGGATTTTGCTGTTTCAACTGCAGATTGTAGCAAGAATAGAATTTCCAACTGGAGATATAGAAAATGTATTATACCACTACGTCATATCGTCTCAACACTTTACAAATGAGGCTGCTACTTCCCTAGGTAACACGATAACGTATACATTGCATCATCAATCAGGGTGAGCACCTGCACTTTTTCGGTGATAAATATTTTTATGCCTGAAATATTTTAGCAGCTCACCAAGATTGGGGTGAAAAAAAGAATGGTATGAGTAGCCACAAGTCTTCATAAAGATCACCTAAATATATTTGTCTACGAAAAAAGCCTAACAGCACCACATGATTGTTTGTCTTGTAAGCTCTAGAATTACATACGAGGCAATTTATAATAGCCAACCTTAGTATCCCTGAGGTAGTTTTCGTCGGCCTGATAATCATGTTGCAATCTGTGAGAACATACCTGATGTAGTATGGATATTGAACGTCTTGCATATCAAAATATATGAGCTTAACGAGCTGCAGAAACACTAGAATTTAGGATTACTAATAGAAACTATATTATTTTTTAAAAAACCGTTTAACATGAATGCAGTAAAGCGGTAGTTTTGTAATGCGCCGAACGGACCAATATTTTTTTATATATTTCCAGCATTGGTGGCAAATATCCAGGTTTGGTCTTAAATATCTAATTTAAAAGCCATCCAACTATACGCCGCCAGGCGCAAGCGTTTGGCTGCTAATATTTCTTTCGTAGCTGCGGACGAAATACCCCAGCTTTATGCAAACACCATGTGTAGCTTCAATATAGCGTGCAAGCTAATGCCTGTATGTGAGACAGGCGGCGTAAAACTACATACAGTAGAGCTGAAAATTGAATACATCTTTGAGTATGCTACGTGTTACAGCACTACTGTCTACAAGAAATCTTCAGCGCTCGTTGTCAAAATCACACGATGGAAACGTAGCACAATAAAAAGGAAAGGACATTTTTATATACTGATGTTTTTTTGTGAAGAAGTGACAGAAGTAGATCAAACTTAGGGCGCGATTGTCTCGTTCTGAGAATGCAGTATTTTTAGCAACAAGCTACGATTGCCGAATTTTTGACGTACATGCTCAAATTTTATTTTAAATGTCATGGCTCTCAATATTTCAGCCAGCCAACAATGTTTATTTCGAAAATATTGCAAATAATGTGATACCAGCAGTTTGGCACCGAACGTTTCGTTGAGCTTCCCTGAAAAATTGGTTTCATCGACAAGGCTTCATAAGCGCAGTATTTCATTGTTTCTTGTATTTCGCTAATTCAAAATTTGTCATCTCTGCCCTACATATTTTCTTTATTTCGAAAGCAATAACCTAAATGTTTTACGAGCTTCAATATGGCCCGAAGCTGTTAAATAGTATGCATTTCCTTCCCAACCTTTACCTACAATATAAAAATCATTGCTGCGCCACGAGGTGATGGCAAAGGAAATATTCTTAAGGTGGTTTAGCCGCCGAGTGGTAGATAATTAAGATAAAAGCAGAAAATTACGTTACAAAAAAATATTTCACTATTTACATGCAGGCACATTTCTTAACAGCATTGAGTCTTGTCATATACAGATACGCAAAAAAAGGGCTTCGAATATTACAAAGTGCGGCTATTTCTTATCCCAATATTGTGTGGCCCTAATAGGGGTCAATCGCTGAATAGGTTTTTTCAGACTTTTCGTAAACAAAGAAATAATTAGATTATCGCAATATCCGTCAGCATTTGCCTTGAGGTAGACAATGAAAACAAGCATGTATGGGTACTCATTGAACTGGGCCACCTTTGTGTCGCAAGCTTATAATAATTACACACAAAGCGTAAGGTGGGTGTTAGGGAATAAGGTTCCGCACAAAGGCTGCGTGGGAGCCGTCGTTTTCATTCTCAGTAAGTATATATTTGGCCTACAGAAAGCAGAGCCCGACAAACGACAGTCCATGCTCGCCTGAAGCTGCGGTCGATCACAACCTAGATAAATGTCAAGCAACAAGTTGCAAGCTAACGCATACTGACCCGTAAATGATAATTGCCAAATTTGAATTTTCCCTCAATAATTTTTCAATTCTTATTGGGAAACAAATGCGAGATCGACGTGAAACAATTGCAGTGATGCACACCTTGACTGCCCTCAACTTTTAGCCTTTCAGCATGGTAGTCTCCGCTTGCGTCGTGAATTTTATAGAACCATTCTCGGACGCGAGAACTGCTGGCGTATTGTCGAAAAGGATCCGAAAGTCCACTGAAAATCGGGATGGCAGGGACATTTTTGCCCGGAGCATAAACCAAGGCGTAATCCGGCTCAGCATCTTTCAAGATAACCTGCAATAGAAGCATTCAGTGGCAACATACCGAATCTCAAAAACAGCATTCAGCCCCACAATTCTTGCACCAAAGGATAATCTGCACTGTTTTTTCATGCATACAATAAGGTCAGTGCAGAGGGGATAAGCCACCAAGTGCGCTATGTTAGACAGTGGGGCAAAAGCTTTTGTTTTCAACATACAAAAAATGAGCCAGAAATTGCGAGAGAGAGAAATAACATTTATTTCGCCACCGTCAAAAGGTTGGGGAGAATCCGAGGCGCACCTCTGTCCCTGGCATGTCCACCACCTCAGCCGTCGACCTCGATTACTTGGATCTGAGCAGCGGCCAGGGCGAGACGGATGACTTCACGTTCCTTTTTTGTCCTTTTAGAAAAGTAGTGCCTCCCAGGACTCATCGGTGCTGTCAGATTATTCAAATCTAGGATACTTCCATATCATGTGGATCATGTCCGCTATTCCATCGCAACGTTTGCACATGGGACTGAAAATTTCCAGTTGCCACTTGCTGTAAAGTTGGTGGTTCGGGAAAACTCCAGTTTGTAGCTTACGCCACATACCCTATTCACTTTTGGTAGGTTGCTTACACGCTTTTCGAAATATTGATCAGCCTAATGTTAATGGTTTAGAATATCTTGGTATGCATTAAGGTCATCATCAAACTGTAGTGGCTCCTCATCGCGCAGGGGGTACGGGGTTGCGTACAAGACATAACTGGGATCCCGGAAGGTACGTAGCCGGTATTCGGACCATTACGTGCGCTTTCTCGTTCCTCCGCATCCTCTGGTGCGCCGGTGTCCAAATGAGCGCGACCTGCTCTGCCGGTGGTGGACCACTGATCGACACTCATGCTGCTATGGGCAAAATGCTGCCCGCGTCAAAGTTTCTATTCGCTTACTAAGAGACTAACTATAATGTTTACCTGTTGCTGAGTTTGAGATAGCGCAATGACCACCTCTTCAGCCCTCGTTGCGGTCGAGTATTGAGTGCTAAAGCAAAATACCGAGCCCCCGTTTTCTCTAGTTGGTACTGAAACGCGTCCCAAACCGTCCGTGCATTGTACGGCAGATTTATATAAAACGACCTGCCTGCCCTCAAAAGGGGCTTGCAGCGCTGCTGCTCTATCACACCTCCTGCTCTCATGGTAGACCGGGGTGCATGTCTTTGGGAAACGGAGGTATTTTTGAATTCTCCCTAACCCGTCTAGGTACCTTGTCTGTATGTCTGAAGCATGCTTGCGGCTCATAGCCCAGTGGTTCCAAAATGCTCCAATCAGTAGGACTGCGCAACAGTATCTGGTATTGTGAGGTCGCTGCAACCTAAATGCGCTCTTCCACCGTATTGAAAACCCCTAGTCTCAAAATCTTTTTGTCGATGTATTGGGTGGTAAATCTGGTGCCGTTTTGATCCATTGACAAATGCGAACGTCAAGTTCCCCTTTTTGCGCCTTGTAAAGCCGTAAATACGGCGCCACATAAACTCCTGCTGATTATGAGACTGGACTAGCCTAAGAAGGTTAGCTTCTTTCAAGCCGACAAGTTTGTTTCTCGATCCGCTTCAGGAGTCTATTAGTTTGATAGGTGTTAGCGTCATGCCTCTGTATTGTTTACGAGTTTCTGCTTTTAGTCTGAATTCGTAATCACAGAACTGTAATGCTTGCCACCGTTGACCTAACGTTACCGTCAACCTTGAGTGTTATTGCCGGGTTATCCTGATTTATACACCTACAATGGGCGATCGCATTGGCGCGAGAACGAGAGCTTCCGATTTCTCAGTCGAACATCGGAGCCCGATTTGCTCGAAGTCATCATCATCATCATCATCAGCCTGATTATACCCACTGCATGGCGAAGGCCTCTCCTATATTTCTCCACTTAACCCGGTTCTGTGCTAGCTGCATCCACTTGACCCCTGCGAACTTCTTAATCTCATCCACTCACCTAACTTTCTGCCTCCCCCTGCTACGCTTTGCTTCTCTTGGAATCCAGTTTGTTACCCTCAGCGACCATCGGTTATCCTCTCTTCACACAACATGTCCTGCCCATGTCCATTTATTCTTCTTAATTTCCACTAGAATGTCGGTAACTTGAGTTATTTCTCTGACCCACTCTTCACGCTTTCTATCTCTTAATGTTACCCCTACCATTTTTCGTTCC